>VXBL01006464.1:287452-363412 GCA_013400195.1 Aramus guarauna | reverse complement strand
GGGGGGGGGGCGGTGTTTGCTTTTTATGTTTGTTTTGGTTTTGTATGAGAGTTAACCTAGGAACTACCTTGATTGTAAGATGATGAGTAATACATTGGACTAGGTTAGATAGATGGATATCCACAGTATGAAAGAAGCAGCAGCATTTTCAGCATAAGATTTTGAGATACTTTGAGAGACATTTCAGTCCCTGCAAGGGTTAAACAGAATCCAGAAAAAAACATATCACTGCCTTAAATTAAGGAAAATATTAAGGAATAAACAATTATTAATTATCTCAAGATCAATACCAATTTGATAGAACTAAATGACTAGTAAGCATATGTAGGGTTACTTTGAGTGATTTCTATCTTGTGTCTGATGCCTCCACATTTCCTTCTCACCTACTGACAAATGTGGCAGCTGTCTAAAGCACTTACCAGTTTGCACACAAAATTCATATCCACTTTGTCTCCTTTACATATCTCTCATCAAGCTAATCACAGGAATAGGTGTCTTCAATGAAAAGAGAGAAAGACAAAACCTCCTTTTCAAAAACATCATCAATACAGGCTTTTGGTATATTGACAAAAGTGCAGGCTATAAACAATACACAGGACTGAGTCTGTCCATTTGGTGAATAATTGAATGCCTTCTCCGTATACGGGGCAGGTCACTTCCTGCTAATCATTGGCCAAAGCAGTCCTGTAAACCAGGACATGTTATCCCACCACTTTGCTAAACAGGCACGTCCAAACATGTGCCATCTTTCCGTAGGTGTAGGTTATATGATGGAGAGATTTCTCACTTCAAGACTTAAATTTTTTCCATCCAAGAAGGGAATGTAGTCATCTGCAGAGATCAGGAATCAGATAACAAAATGCTCTTCTCTGCTATCTTTACATCGTCAAGAGGATAGACTCTAAAGACTGACTGGCAAAAAGTCGTTCACTAGTCCAGAAGATTAATCTTAAATTTTTGTAAATGCTTTAAAATAAACCTCCTGAGACCAGGGAGAAGTTATATGCTGTCAAATAAAGAAAAACTCTACTACTTAAAAGCCGCCACAAGTCCAGAAATAAAAACCCTCCCTCAGAAACAACAGGTTTTCTTCATTCTGTCTATACATATAAATCTAGTTAACTAAGGGAGCATCCTAGAGGAAAACAGATCTTAATTATTTTTAGAAGAAAAAGAATAAACAACAAGACAGAGACTGGCAATATCTTTTTGTGAAATATATTCATTTTCCAGTGACAAATACTGATTTGTTGACATCATAATGTTCTGAGATTACATTGATCAGGCTAGATTTTCCTCAAATTAAAGAATAAATAAACAACGAACTTTAACATTGCAAAATTTTAATTAATCATTAGTAATCTAAAAACTTTAATATTTAAGATTTTACAAATTAAAGAAATAAAGCAGCAAAATCAGTCCTGTATTGTTTGCTATACCTATTTTCAAGAATTGAAAACAATGTTTTATTTTCTAACTGGCTTTGCTTCAATTTTTCAATGAAATAATAATAATAATAATAATAATAATAATAATAATAATAATAATAATAATAATAATAATAATAACAAAAAACAAACAAACAAACAAACAAACAAACAAAACCCCAAACACTTGTTTAATGAGCTTTAAGAGTAATCCTCCATGTTTTCCAAGGTCAGATACTTTCTATTCATAGAGTTAGACTGAGAAAAGGAAGATATGCCAGCCCTACTTTTAGCGGGGAGTTGGACCAGAAGACCTCTAAAGGTCCCTTACACCCTTAATGATTCTGGGAATCTATGAATAAAACTCCTGCCCTCTTCGCAAATTGTTCCCAGCTATCTTAGCTGGGCATATGGTATCAATTACCATAATACTCCAGTCCTTTGCAATCTTTAATATATTTATTTTCACAATCCTTTTGAGAGTCAAGAGAGTCTATTATCCTTATTTTATAGATTGAGCACTCAGGTACTGAAATTTAAATGGTTTCTGTTAAATATTTCTATTCTATTCCTCATGCTCAAGGTTCCTTGGATGCTGCATATATGTGGACATTTATGCACAAAATACTGAAAATATCCTTAAGTCCTTCTGGGTAATTTCATTTTCATAATTTCATACCTGATAACTTCAATAACTTCCTAACACTAGAAAGCTTCAATTTGGACATTTTAGTTTAACCACCTGAAAAAACCTCTTGCAAAGGCAGCATCTTCTGACTTGATAGCCTACCCTGGACAAGGCCAAAGCCAAGCACTGAAATAAGCACCATGATCATTTGAATGGCCTGGTAAATACATAATCAAGTTGTAGATTGTATTTTATAGACATCACATCAGTGTAAACCGCTGCTGCTAACGCTAGCATCCCATTGATATGAAATACAGGTCAGCAACTCTACTCACAGAAAGGAGAGGAAAGGAAGTATGAGTGTCCTTAGCTAGGGAATGAAAGTCAAATTACAAGACAGAAGTTAAAACAGTTCCTTAAGATTTCCATTCACAAGGTTCATCGAAATAATTCAAGCATGGCTCCTCGGGTTTGTCATCTCAAAAGGATATTATCAGGTTAGTAAACCAAACCAAAACAATAAAAAAAGAAAAAAAAAATCTTAAAACTGTATCAAACAGAAATTTTGATCCACATTTCAATGCCATAACCTACTTCTAAAACTGTGATCCAAGAGAGATCCAAGGCTAACAAAGCCCATGACATTTAAGTTTAACTACAGATATTTTGCATAGTTCTAGCGATTTATATGTAATATATGTTTCACTTTAACACTTACAATGTCTCAAACTGTTATTGCTAATACATCATAACAACAACAAAGTGAAAATAGTAAAGGTGGATAGGTTAGTAGGAAAGAATATCTGCATTGAGCTTGTACAAGCTCAGTAATATTTTCTCATCTGGACTTACTGAAATCTTAATCGCAACCCCTCGCTATGTTTATATCCCTGGGAGCCATATTCTTTTGCTTTAGTGTGTGCTGTTCTCTTTGTGGTAGATTGTTTTAAAAATATTTTAAAGGAGACACTCAGCGTGCAGCTAAGACTCTTTCTATCAAAGGTTGAACAACAGACTTCTCCATAGAAAGGGTTCGCTCCATTTCGTGTTCAATCTCCTGAGCAGTGTGAATTTATTAACCACTTTGAAGTGGTAAAAATGTGATGTGTGTGTGTGTACAGATGATCCAAACAGTATAAAAACCAGCCAGGAAATCAATAAAGCAGCTTTTTAACAAATGCATTTCCAACCGATCAAAAGAATAGCCTAACGGCTACATATGGCTGATCTAACACTCATTACATTATCATTTCAAGGAAACATCTTTTGCAACTGAAAGGTGAAGTCTCTCTGTAATGAGCTCCTTCTGAGTCAGCAACAAGACTCTTTTTTATAGTGCTGAGACAAAATAAATATGTGGCAAACACTGGGGAGGAATTATTCTCTGCAAACAAATGTTTTTCTGCATGCAAGGGCTCTTGCTTTGAATTGGTTTGCTGCTTAAAAGCAAGGAAATGTAGAGAGAAGGGGGTCTTTAATGTAGGACCTTTTCATTAGAAGAGGAAAAATGTAGCTCATCGGTGGTTGCCTCTGAGGGACGGGTAAGAGGGGGAAAATGTATTCTGTCTGGCATTAGCAGATTCAAATATATGCTGAATGCAGAATGGGATTTGAGAAGTTCTCTGATGTTTTCTACAGGTCTCACACTTGGAGGAATGTTTCCCTCACTAGTAGTATCAAAGCTGAATATATTTTGCAAATTAAGGAGATGTTAAGTCTGAAATAAAAGGCTTTGTTTAGATTTTAAGAGACTGTAAAAGGTGCAGGTCACATCCTCAGATAGTATAAATTACCAAAGCTCTGCCAAGCCACGGATTACACGAACTGATGGATTGGCCCTAACTATACAAGTGGGTCTTTTTGTTTGTTTGTGTGCTGTTTTGTCTAGAACAACCGGTAGGAAAGTGAGAAGCAAAAACGGTTCATTGCTGTAGTAGGTAATCATTTGATTGACCCAGAAATAACTGACAGCAATGACAGATTAGGACACATCCCTTTTCTCCTTTACTCAAAAGATTATTTTACGAATAAAAACATGTCCTAAAAATTACTGCTAAGGAAACAAGAAGCTGCTATGAATAGCCACAATGCATTACAAATTTTCTGGGAATTGGACTTTTTTTTTTTTTTTTTCTTTTTTTTTTTTAAGTAATGATAGTGTCTTGGGGCCACCACATTGCCTCATAGTTCATTCTTAAGTAGCAAGGAAATTCAATATCCTCAAAATGTCTTTAGATTACACAATCAAATTACACTTCCAAAGGAAAGTGCTGGCTTACAAAATATCACTGTCCCTACCCTCATCAGTTAAAATCACCTGTAGCCATTACCTAAATCAGTGCAATCAGTGTAGCCTTGTGCATCTCCAAGCAAGAGTGCGTATGGGAGACAAAAAATATTTTTCCACAGCATTCATTAGGGGACTACTGATGAAGCAAGTTATTGACATAAGACCAGACAGGCTGAGGCTGACTCCTATGTTTTCCACAGTGCCTTGTTTGCCTGGAATAATGTAGTTTGCCATATAAATTTTATTGGCACGAGTGCACAGGAAGGTTCCCACAGGGACCGGAAAGAGAATCAGAAATTCTTGTCCCTTTATCTGCCCTCACAATGCTGCAAGGATAGTCAGAAGATCCCTTCTTCATGTGGTAATCATGACCTCTCAGAACTAAATGCAAAAATAGGATTCATCTCCTCTAATGTTACATTTCTTCACTGTTAATGTCTACCTCTGAAGCTCTTCAGTCCAAGCTTACTTGAAATCAAATGGATAAAACCAGATGCTTTTAGGGCATGATTTTTCTAACCAAACAGAAACATCTTACTCTTGAAAAGATAAATCATGCCCTAGAAACGTCTGTTTCTCTTGTCTTTTAATGAGAAGATAAGATGCCTAGCTCAGAGATAGGCATTTACACTGTAGATGTTTATGTGTGATGAGCTAAATCCCACGCTGACAGTCCAGAGCGGTAACCTGCTTTGCAGATTGCTGTATTTTGGTGACATGACATCGGCGCACCAGCTCCTGCAGTTCTCCATAGAATCTAACAGCTTCAAAAGGAAAAGAAAATAGAACCTTTCTCATGGAATTCATAAATCAGGAGGGAAAAAGAAATCTCTAAATCTGTTCTTTTATTCCTCCCTTGTCTCTCTGCAAACTGGTTTTTTGCTTCATGTGGCACGTGTCTGGGTTTGCACACATGCACACTTCTCTGTGCCAAACTTCCCATGAACTTCCAGGAGGAATTGGATACCATTTTCTGCTCTACTAGTATAGCAACCTTCATGCTTTTGTTGACATTGCAGGCCGGCTTGTGGGTTTATTTATTTTTCTCATCGTCCCTTCTAAACCTTTCTTACACACTCCTTTTTCTTTTTTCTATTGCTTCCTTTTTACCATCAGCTTTCAGTTGCCTTAAAGGGTTTCAGAGGATGCTGGAGGAAGAAAGCAGTGGAAATAGATGTAGAGAGAGTTAGAGGGAGGAGAAAAAAAAAGTGATAGTTTTATACTTGTCCCTAAGGCACAAGTCTGTCCTTTTACCTTTCCCTAGAGATCTGGAGCTTTTCTGTTGCTTTAACCAGCTGTGTACTGCAAAAATAAAGCAAACAAACCAAGCGAGTAGTTTGAAATTTCCTCACATTCATAACAGAAAATTAATGTCAGGGGCACAAATTGTGCATGAAGTTTGCTGTGAATCACAAGGAACAGAGGAAGATCTTTTGGCCACCAGATACGTTGCTGCAAAATAGAAGCATTCCTTCTGTGGTCCCAAGGCAAAAAGCTTTCACTTCTAAGCTTCACAAGCAGAGGAGCAATCACTAAGGTTTCCTTCCATAATTTATTTCTTTGCTGAAGTTTTTGACAGAGGAATACACCCCCCTCCCAAAACCTCAGTTCAGGTTATTCTAAATAAGGTTACATATCAGTACCAAAATTTGCAATTTAAGTGCTACAACCTGCATAGCTGATAACTTTTCCATAAAGTGGATGACATTTCTACTATTCTCCTTGCTTGCCATATGAGCTGCTGAAGTAGATTTTTTTCATTTTCATGTTTTATACTCTTAATTGTTACATTCATATTACTTTTGCCTTGCTACAAAGAAGATTGTACCTTTTAATATGTTGTGATTTATAGCAAGGTCCTGCAATAGCTAAATATCTATTAGATTTTCATTCTTGACCTGTCACTGAGGCATTTGAATATGCCTCAACAGGAATATTTATACTCTAATTTTCTGCTACGAATGGTAGCTATTGTTAAAATGTTTACAACTTAGTGAAATAACCAAAACATTTACAATTTGACCCTCCACTCCACCCTTCCCAAAAGCGTAGCTAGTTTATGTGATAATTAAAATAAAATTGGAAACTTTTGCATTTCCCTGAAGAAGTCTTTGAGGTGAAAATACAATTTTTGCAAGGATTTGAACCATAATAAGTCTATTTTAATATACTTTGTTTCGGTTGCAATAGCGCTTTCTGTGGGTTTAGTAACCCAAAATATATGAATGTGTTAAAATATTCAATGCACACCAATAACTCTCACGATAGTAAAGAAATTCTCAATATACAAATTAAGTTGCATGATTTGAAGGGTAAGACAAGCCGGTGATAAACATTGACTTACTTCTAGATAAAAATATAAGAGCAATATGAAAGAAATGTATCATTAATAAAGAAGACACTGCTCTCAGCCTAGCTTTCCTCCTATTATGCTGGGGTTTTTGCAAGGTGGACTTTTTTTGTTTATTATTTAATGCTATAAATCAATAACCACACAATGAGTCTCACGTTTTCCCTTCCAGTTGAGTTTCCAAGACTGAAAGTTCCTGAGCACATCTGCTGTTGACAAACACCAGGGAAAGCAAAGCAAACAGAACTGAAAGGTCCTTGCTGCTGCTCCTGCTGCTGCTGCTGCTAAGAGTATTTGCTCTTTCCTCACTCATCACCTGCCATCTTACTTTATGCAGATGGCACCCCAGCTGCTATGTGACCGGCCAAAAAAAGGTCAGTTTACGCACAGCTCAACAGGTAACATACTATCAGCACAGTAACAAATACACCTTCTCCTCTAGCTCTAAAATAAGGGTCCTGAAACTGGCTCAATACGAACTGCACACAATGTTTTCTATAAAACCCCTTCTGTCAAGTCAACGTGAATTTTCCAGGCCACCAAGGTTTCTGTGTTATCCTGTGTTTTTATCCTATACTCATTTGCCATTTTTTACCTTAATAAAGTATTTAAGCCACACTTTAAAAGTATCTATTCACATGTGGCTTGCCTGCCCACTCCACGTGATTTGTATGTTATTATCCCGCATGCAGTTGGCACTGGCAGCTGGGGGGCAAAACCAATATATCTGGTGCTTAATGGTGCAACGTAGGGATCAATGTAGGATCAAAATCAGTCAAAGGAAACAGAGGAGAGCAGACAAGTGGCAGAATGCTGCCAAATTTTGCTTTTGTGTATGCAGGGGACGCTCCCAAACACATTTCAGTCTTTCCAATACACGGAGAGACTGGACTCCTCAAAGCGGAGTTCTGGAGGCATGAAAATACAGCCTGGCTGGGGGGGAGTTTCTTGACTTTGAGTCCTTGAAAGTGAAATTCAGGAAGGACCCTGGACCCTTGGGAGCTCAGGGAGTGCGGGTCAGTGGTTCCTCCAAAGGTACCGAGCTCCTGGGTGGCTCTTGGGTCCGAAAGGGAAGGTACCTCGTCCTCTGCAGCAATGCTCACCTGGCAATACTGAACTACTGGTGAACTCCTGGTAATCCAGGCAGATCAGCCCTCCTGGTATAGCATGATTAATTTAATAAGTGTAGTGCATATTTATCATTTTCTTTCTTTTTTGAGGGGTATGAGCACTGGCACCAGGTGAAACTGCCTCAGGGAGATCGCATTCACACTACCTGTGTTTCTCAGGTATCACAAATTGAAGAATATCTTGTTGCACTGCTGGTTGCACTTGGGGTAACTAAACTAAACCAAACCAACAGATACAAGGAAATATATACTGATTTCATTTCTTTATTTTGCAGTGTTGGCAGAATCAACACTAACACAAATACAGACTTCGAATGTTAAGAGAAACACCATCTCTCATGTATCCTCAGTTACAAGACTGCAATTTAGAAAGACAAAGATAGTTTTGTCTTCATAAAATCCCTTCCTCATTTTAGTTTTTTTCCATTAAAATAAGAAAAAAAAAAAAAAAAAAAAAGAAAGGTGTGATGTTGAGAACTGGTACTTCAAAATAATGTTTTGCCTTAACATGTGAAATATGCTATTCACTATAATAATTTTCTATTTTACCTAGCAACAATGAGAAAATAGGCCCTGAAGGTGTTTCTAGATAGAAGCTACTTACAGTTAATCAGAATAAATAATGAATATGAGAATGCATTTTTCAACAATAAGAGCTGCCTAGAGAGTTAGAGAAACATAAACAAGAAAAGTTGCAAGGTACAGATATTGTAAAGACTTTTCTAGAAGATTATATTTTCTGCTCCATTTATTTACTAGTTAAAGCAGTTAATAAAGGTTAATGTTTATGTACTGTATATATTTCATAATTCTTTGCATTACTCCAAAATAAAATGAATGCTCCAATTTTCTAGAAATCTGATTTGAACAAAGAAAAAATTAATAGAGGCTTCATCTACAACAAATGAATAATTTCTTCCAATGAAATTTTAGAGCTTAGAAGGGTGATAGAAGTCAAACTATAAAAATAACATTCTCAGAATCAAAGCTATTTAATCTTGCTTTCATATAGGACATAAACAGTAAATACCACCAGAACATGAACGTCAAAACACTTCCAGGTTGTTCCAAGCCCAGCTCTCGTTTGAGCATGAGTGGTGTGGCTCCCACTAACACCTGCTCACCCCCTTTTCCAGTATTAACCTCCAAGTATATGAATTACTGAAGGTAAATACGCAGTCCACACTATTTCCAAATGAGTTTTGTGCAAGTAAACTCTATCTCCAGTGCACATAGGTATAAGTGCTTGATAAATAGACACGCAGGTGTCAGCAAGTGCTAAGTTCAGGTGTATAAATAACCATTTTTTTGAATATTCAACATTCACCTAAGCTACCGATGCAACACACCTCTGAAGCTGGCAACGCCTAAAGCTGCAGTCCTCATTGTGACTTTGAATTATATACCATGTGACTCCCATTTAACAGTACACTTTCTCCTTAAACTTGCAGCTGCCAAAGCAAGACACCTGCAATGGAGTAAGGCAAGTCAGTCACCTGAGGCGTTGGCGGTATCCTCACTGGCTTCTGCCATCAGTTGGGGGCCTTAGGTATTTTCTTAGGTACTGCAGGTTTATAGCACTGAGCTGGGGGGAATTTGGACACTGAGAATTATGTTCTATAATTTCGTAGTAATCATGCCACCATCCACAAGTATTTCCACTGTATGCCCATTACTCAGGTTTTTTTAGGTGAGAGTATCAGAGATATTTTCAACAGTGGCTCCATCATTCAGGAGAAATTTTGGGCGGAGTGATTTATTGTTCTACTGTGCGTGGCAGGAGAAGGAACATTTATCAGTAGCCTTCCAATGAGGATGATGATGGGGAGGAGGAAGATGGCAACATCCTCTGCCTATGACAGAATAACAACTGCACAAAGTTCACAAATCAGGCAATATTATACTTTCAGGTGATTCTCACCACCAGGTGGGCTGGAATGACAGCCACCAAGAATATTTTATTGTCAATAGAATGGTTCACCTCTGGCATACAGAGACATCTACTGTTTTCTCAACTATGGTCTAATGACCTATGCATGGCCATTTAATTAAAATACAAGCAACGATGTTCAAGGGTGGAAGAAAGAGTAAAAAAAATCTACTTGATGTTCAAAATATTTACTTAATATAAAGCAAATTATTTCCTTAAATTAAAACAAGCAAAAATAAACCTAAGTACTCGTCTTCTCTTTCCTTTCTCCAACTTGCTTATCAAACTATGGTCAGGTAGGAATTACTGATTTTGTCACACTGCTTCTGATCAGTATGCAAAAAAGCCCAACAGGCAGACTTTCAAAAGGATTACTTCTCCGTATACAATCCATTCTGTTCTGCAATAAAAGAATGATTAAAACGGTAGGCATAGATGACTGTACAAAGATGCTTATTACTCAATTGTTTTAAAACCTCTTACACAACAGTACACCGTAATGGCCTATCACTATTTGTTTAATTCTTTTGCTCTGGGTCCCTGCTGAGCCTACCTTCGTTTTGCTGGAAGCTGCTCCTTAGTTCATATGCCCTACATAGCACATGCAGCAACTACTTATCTGCAGGAATCCAGCTCAGAGTTTTTCTGGATTTTATGACAGTGCAGCTTCAGATTAACTCCTCTCTATTTTTCCGAGCCAGTTAATCACTGTACTTCTTGTTCTGTTACTGGGTAATCAAAAAATTGGCAGCAATCATCCTATCATGGCAATTCCGTGGCATTACATTAGTCAACTTCCTCTGTCCCAAGCTGCTCTTACACAAATTACTCCTTTTTTAATAATTTGATCTATTTTTTATACTCTGAAGTATCTCTCACATTTTGATCCTGACCTATAATGATTAGTTCAGGTAAATTATTTTCATAGCTATTCACAAAACCAAACCAAACCAAAACAAAACAAACCACAAAACTTCTCATTTCTGAAGTGTTTTCTTCTACCCAGACAATTTGATTCTCACTAAAACTTTGTTTTGGGCACCCAGGTTCTTCTTTTTGCTAATTGATTTTTTGTAATTAAGCATATTTGCTTTCCCCAAAATAGTATCAAGCACTCTTAAACTCATGGTATCAAGGTTACCATTTTAAAGCTCCTTCTGCACAGTTAATTCAGCAATGGCAAACTTCCCACAGCAGACAAGAGACTCTACATCAGTATTTCTAAAAAGTTGCAGCTAATCATATGGCAGGGCCCAATTAATGCAGTGACCTTCTGTATATAGTAAGTAGTGGCTCATAGACCTATAACTTAATTGACACAAAAGTTAATGAAGCCCACTGACACAAAAGTTTTCTCCCTGTATGATATGGGCACACCCCACCTCCCTTGGATGTCTCAAACAAATTCTACACATGACATACTGCTCATATATAGCCTTTATATCTTTATATCTTTATCCAAGTCAGCAACTAAGGTCTTCGGGGATCACAGAAATTTTTTGTAGACACCACCCAATAGCGTAGATCCTTCATTGGTGGCTCCAGATTCTTTCACAGCACACATGAACAAAAAGGTCAGCATCTGGTTGGTTTTCCTACCATCAGACAAACTACCAGTAGTCCAATAACTGATTTGGTGACACTAAAGCACTATAAATGTACCCTGTATCAGATTATATGAGTAGTAAAGGTCTCTTTCCACAGACATAAGTAAATGACCAAAGGGCAGCTTCTGAATACTGTGTATAGGGAGTTTCAGACCATGATAGAAACACGGGAAAAACTCTGCCTGCAAGAGTACCGGAGAGCCAGAAACTTAAGACGCCAGAAAGGATGGACCCAAAGACATATCCTCTTGTACAAAAACCTCTTCAGTTTCCAAGTGGTACTGACACTCCAAGCTACAACTTTTATTCTGTTTTTGAAACTCCACACTCTGCAAATGATCAGCTCAGCACCAAGTCAGGGGAATCTGGGACTGCTGGGGTTGCCAGCAGGCACGATAGCAGCACCCAGCATAGGAGAGGTTTCAGATCCTCACAGCAGTCGAAGGTTATCCCACTGCCAGGGCTCAGCTTGTGCAAACAACAGCCTCCATGCTCCAAGAACAGCACTGGCACTGCACTGGGGACAGGAGGCTTTGCAGGGCAGCACCCCTCAGAAACCAGTGATGAAAAACCAAAGCAAGCTGCTTTGCCCCGCAAGCAGCGCTGAATCTCTCTGTACTGCCAGCAGTCACCACAAGCCTGGTTCAAAATATATCTGCTTTTTTAAAGATTTTTTTTCTGTGAGGTAAGCCAGCAGCAATCAGTTCTTGCCACATACACAGAATAAGGACTCATTAGATTGGCTGGATATGGTCAGTGAACATCCAAAGGTTACAGGAAATAAGGAATTTCGTATCCTCCACCAGACACCAGAAAACAACCTAATACCTTAATGTAAACATGCATGCCTGGCCACCCTGTTCTTGATGCTCTTTCCATTGTAAAAGGAAGGAATGAGGCTGTCACACATCCACGGGCAACTCAGATTCATCTATGACATTAAGATGTACCCCAAATGAAGGGAAGAATTCCAGTTAAGTGCAGCATACGCTAAAATTACATGTCAAGGGTGCATCTAAATAGTCAAAATCTCTGCTAATCAGCCCCTAAAAATGCAAATCAGTATTACCACTACAGAAGTTATAGAACGTAGCAATGGTTACTCTCTACTGTTTTGTTTTGTTTAGAAAGGTGTGTGGTGTGTTGTTCAAAAAATTCATTGCACTCAAGATATGTTCATGTCTCTATCAGCAGAAGCAGAGAACAGTTGTTTAGCATGACATAGTAACGTGACTGAGTATTTTCAGACAGACTTATCCTGGAAAATTTGAGAAAAGAAGGGACTTCAGGAAAAGCATTTCTATGCTGTTCATTTTCATCACAAGTAACATTGAACCACCATAAACTGAAGAAAATATGCTTTAATTCTTGACAAAAGTGATTGCCTTACTAGTCAGAGTTTCTTATTAAAGATGCAGAGCAGATTAAGGTATTTACAATCATTCATAAAAGTGAAGCTGAATTAAAGAATGAGGGCTCCAGTGCAGAAGGGCATTTAAGCGTGTACTTAGTGGTCTGTAGTGGCTAACACTAGATTCTATGTCTTGAATATCAGCACGGGGTTGGGTTTTTTTGGTTGGGTGGTTTTTTTTTTTTTTTTTTTTTTCTTTCTTTCCTACTTAAAGCCTTTGAGTATTCTGTGTAGACAGAAAGAACACAGGTCCCACTGTATACCTGACAGCCATTTCCAAATTGCATTTAATGATGTGACAAGTGGTGTGTAATATCTGTGAGAATGATTTTAAGGGTTTGCTTAGTACTTCCATTATCTTGATTATGGTTCTGTGATAAGCATCTTTTAAAAATCTTATTTGCTTCTGGTTTTTCCTTTGTAGTTTCATTGCTCTCGCTTATTCTGAATTGAATTGCATGCATCATCTTTCTGCCACAGCCTCCTACTTTAATCGAGTAATTTTGAACGTTATTGTCCCCTTGCCATCCCCAGATGTGTACTTGCAGATTTCACTGCCTTGTTGGATATACTTTCCCTTAGGTCATTGCTGCATAAGGACAGATTCAGTGCAGGAATAAAATGGACACATGCTAGCTCTTCCAGTCTTAAAAGACCCCTGTGATCTGTCTATGGGCAAGTGCAAAAATAAGATTAAATTAAGAAATATATTTCTAGTGATAGTCTCTAAGGATAGGTTTGATCCTTCCTTCTTAAACCTCCTTGGTAGGGATTAGTATCTGCTTCTGCTGTAGCCAGGTAATGCATAGCCACATATAATTTTGTACCAAACTTCTGAGAAATCGGGAAATCACACAGGACCTTGAGAGCTTACGAGCCTGCCTCTGAAGGATCCTGACAGGAGCAGATTGCAGTACATATAGTGACACAAAAAAAAGAGGTTTAGCACAGAAGTTATTTTTGCAAGACGGTCAGCAGAGACTCCATAAGAGCACTATGACCTGCAAAGGGACATGACAGCCTTCCCGCTCAGTGCACCAGAGATGGGATAACTGTCTTACATCTGTGAGCACAACTATCCCCTACTCATGGCACTTCTGTCATCCTAAGGAAAGGGGAAAAAACAGACACACAGTTTTCAAAGTACTGGCAAAATATCCCCATTCCTGAATCCTATTTCGTGATTACAAAGCAG
This sequence comes from Aramus guarauna, assembly GCA_013400195.1. NCBI lineage: Eukaryota > Metazoa > Chordata > Aves > Gruiformes > Aramidae > Aramus > Aramus guarauna. The sequence goes on along the minus strand of VXBL01006464.1, from coordinate 349,444 downwards.
ATCTATATTCCTAACCTTGAATTTTGTCTGTGTCCAGGGCATCAACGCTAGCTCCAGAAGGCAGGACCCATAGCAATCACTGGCACTAGTGAATTGCTGTAGTGACTAGGGCAGGGGGAGAACAAAAATATCAACTTATATCAACTGGCGGAAGTGCACCACAGGACTTTTTGAAAGACAGTAAATAACTCCTCCAACAAAGCATCATGCATGAGGATCCTGAGCAAGCATTCAGAGTTCTTCTGAAGGCACGTGCTGGTGGCCATGCCCAGGACTACAAGGTATGAATGGCAGTCCTTAGCAGAAAAAATGACAAGAAAAAGAGGGTAGGAGGTAGGTGAGGGGGAGGAGGGAACAGTCCCAGAAACTCTGAGGCTGCCATACATGCCTGTGGTTATTTAAGATGCCACAAATTAACAGAGAGGTAAATCTGCATCACATACAGAAAGCAAACAATTGACATCTTAACTAAATGGTTAGCTGTGTGATTTTGTCTTTGTTACTGAGACATTAAAATGTGGAGAAGATACGTAGAAATTGCACCATAACTCTCTGGGAATCATCAGTCACAACAGAGATTCAGTCACTATATAACATGGAGAAAGTTTTCAGCTTTCTCCTGCTGAGAGCAATGAATGCCGACCCTTTGGAAAAAATGTGGTCTGTTACTTGGGTTCCAGGTGGCCACTCTTCAGTGCCAAGCTCTTCTGGGAAATCTAGTCCATAGGGTCTAGAAAAGTCCCTACTTTTCAGGGAAGGACCACTACATACTTTGCACTAGCAGTCACTCTTTGAAATTGAGTTTACCGACAGTGGAAACATTTGAAAGAAAAGGAAAATTAAAAATCACCTACAGATCTTTTGATGGCAAAGTAGTATTTTCTGCAACCTCCATTCTCTCTGATGCGTAACTGTCACCACACAGCCTCAGAGAGCTCAGAAAGATGATGTTTCTAAGTTACACACAACTTCCCAACAGTGGTTTATATTACAACTAAGTCAGCAGCTGAGATGAGGATGACCTTTCGACTATAACCACTGCTCCCCTCACAAGTAATTTCTCCAGAGCTATATTTCTCGGCTTTATCTTAGCAGATGATGCTATTGCTGCTGCCAATGCTACTCTAAAATTCCTTTTATCTATTTTCAAGCTGTTATGTGCCTAATAATTATAATGTAAATGTGTTTTTATAGCTACTGGGCAATTCTTGTTTTTTCTCTCTTCATAATAAATTACTCATATTAAATTACAAACAGCAGCCTGAGGCTATAGATTTGATACCCAGAGGCTATTAAAAACTTTCAACCTCATGTCTGACAACTGGGGAGTTAAACAAACATCCTCACATATGTTACAGTTACAATAAAAGTGATAGTTATCTTTGTATTATAAAGGATCTTAACTATCCTGCAAATTTATTTTTCTTAAAATTTTATGAGGACACAAAGCTACATTTTATAGCTTTTATTATTGTTTCCGATACGGTATGGTTTGTAACACCATCAGACAAGCCTGAAATTAACATTTTTTTTTTAGATTTTTATTTTTGTTTTTCACATTGGCAAAGAAATATTCATGGCCTCTAAATTCCTCATTCTTCCTCAGTCCCCAGTAGTGCTGCAAGTAGTGCTATAGTTGTTTTCAAGGTTTGCCTCTTAGTGGATGATAGCATCATAGAATTCTACTATAATTTTTATTTGTATTATTTTATACTGGCTTATTTAAACAGATGCAAGGAATGTGAGGTTGCATACAAGTTTAAATCAGATTCGTTTTGTTTTCATTCAAAGTCATCAAGAATGCCTCCAAATTAGAACAAAAACAAACACATTTCAAATGGTCTTAAACATCAGACAAGCCAATTGGCATAAAAATGCTTGATGTTAAGATAAATGCAACTTTCTTGGGCAAACAAAACGGTAGCCTACGAACAGATTAACTCTGGCAAATCAAAGCGGGCGCAAGAAAGCTGCAAAGACTGTGATGTAGCTCCTGAAAGCAAGAAAGGCCTGCCGCGATGGAGGTAAATAAGACAATTCTTTCTATGCTTCCAAGTCCTTCCTTTGCACTGCGTGATCTGCTCCTTTGCGCACGAATGCCGCAGTGCCATTGACGCCAGCTCTGTGGGTTCAGCTCCAGCTTTCCATTTAGGTGTCCGCGGCTGCAAAGCCGTGAGGTATGAAATGCATTTAATTTGTGAGAGTAGGATGAATACAAAAGTAGATCTGTTCTGATGGCAAATACTTTATGAATGGCCAAATCAGCTGTAGCCACTTGGAGAAGTCTTTTTAAAGCAATGAATTTAACAGCTATTAAAGAGCTGTTTGATTTGGAACATACAGAGATGATTAAAAAGCACCTACAGCCCTTTTTATTCTTATTTTCACAGAAATATACAAATATTATGCCACAACATAGCGTTCGAGAGCACCACAGTTTAAAGTGAAGGTGCTCTGTGGTAAGTTGTGCAAAATATTTTGTCTTTATTTATCCAAATGCAGTCTTATCAATACACCAGAAAAGTGTTTGAACTCCTTTTTATAAAAAAAATAAATGTGAGCTACATATATTTTGATTTTGTATTGGATATTTACACTGCTGTACTGGACAATTATGCTGTAAATATTGAATGTTTACATTGCAAGCACATCAATAGACCCTAAATATTAGAAAACGTGTTGTGGATTATTTTTTTTCTTTTCTGGAAGAACAGCTGTTCTCTTTAGCTCTGACCCAAAACTACACAGGGATATGAATATCTCAGAGAAAAACATCTACCTCTCCTCTGTGACTTAATTTTCATCTCAATTGCTGGGAGGAAAGAGGGGGAAAAAGACAAAACAACACAGAACAGAATGATATTTGATAGACAACAAAAATAAAGACCTTTATGCAAACAGACCTTATTGTATGAAAGTAGTTTAGCTAAATATAGTGGAGATTACATATCTGCATAATGTTCACACAGTCCTGTCTTTCTCTTGAGATTCAGCAGAGACATGTATTTTCTAGGTAAAACATCACAAACCGTTCAAAAAACAAAAGATCATATATATCAAGTGGAAAAGAAACAATATTTGGAAGCACAATACCTGTGGTAAAATAAGTTGCTATGAGCTCATTTTTCAGAAAAACTTCATACTTCCCTGTTGTTCTGCAGGAGTATTTAAAATAGCAGCTATTCTTATGAAATAAAATGTTCTTAAAATGAGTATAAAGCAGTTTAAATCTGTTAGACCAAGAGAGAAAAATCAAAATGCATATGGTCAGAAGGAAAAGGGGGTATTTTTTCCCTTAATATTTCCCTAATAGATTATTCCAAACATGTTAAGCTGCTTTCAAGAAATTGAGGTGACTCTAGAAAGATTATGCAAATAATTATCTCATTTCTGCTCTTTTTTTGGTGAAGTATCTCCACCATTTTTAACATAGCAAAGTCCCAGCAGCCCCTATCTCTACCACACAGCTGGCAAGCATATCTAAAGGATTATGTATAATATGCATGTGAGCCCATGAAGCAAATGCATTTATTCAGAACTGAAAAGAAGCAAGAAAGCTTCAGTTCTCTAGCCACAGAGCAAAAATACTTAAATAAATTTTTATTTTTCTTTCATCCTTTTCCTCAAATCCCAACCTCTTGCTACCTGCACATTCATTCTCATGGCAAGGTTAAAGCATCACCAAAACCATCCTACTCCCTGCCAAACCAGTGCATACTTGAAAAGGAGTTTTTTTTTGTTTCTGGATGCTTTTTTTGTTTTGTTTTGTTTTTTAGTTAAAACTAGATGGATGTACAGAATTTTTTCTTTTCTCCTCCTTAGGTAAGTATTTGTCGCTGACCTTTGTGAGAGTTACAGACACCCACCAAGACAAGGCTGCTGTGCATTCACATCTGCCAGTATCTGAGAGTATAATTCATTCTCCTCAAACTTATTCCTGGGCAAGAAAATGTGGAAATGTTATTCTATATGCAGAAATTACAGCTAAAGCAAAAAAACCCACAACCAACCAACCAACCAACCAACAAAACCAAACCTGCTGACTTTTCAATGACTGCTTATCTCAAGTAATTAATACTTTGCATCATTCATCGCTGTTTTAAAAATACTATTACCACGGACAGGACAATCCCTTAAATATAGTGCCCAAACTCCAACTTTTATGACGTGTAGTTTCACTTCAGTATTTCACTCCATTGTTGAAAGTCCTCAGTGAATGTGAACGTGGGTGAGTACATCCCCCCTTTCAGTTCCTCTTTGGAAACAGACGACTTGTTTCGAAAGTTCAGGACTGAAAACTCTGCAAGGGATCCTGTATTAAGGCATGGCAGGTGGTTGGATTTTGTCACATTTTATACTGTTTGGAGTCTCCACAGACATACGGTCACACCGTATGCACCAGCAGTACCACTAGAAAGATGAGGTTTTATTTTACGGGCAAATTCAAACAGAACACTTTAAACCGAGTGGTTTGTGTGCAGATAGCAATCAGGTGAAGACAATGTGAAGCCTACACACCTACTTAGTTTCCAGAAGGGGTTTTGCCATCTGTGTTCAAGTCCATGCTGCCACAGCTAGGAAATCAGTGGTGTCCAAGAGGGCTAGGGACATTCTAACTACTCTGCAGTTACGGGCAACCCACTCCGAGGCACTGCTGGTGGTACTAAGTGCTGAGCTTCTAAAGTGGAAGACTTCCCCACCTAAACCGTATCAGCACAGAGCTCACACAGACAAATGAATGTTACTGTTACACTTCTGCATCAGATTTTTCTAGTCTCTGATTACGTAATTTGCACTGGTAGCTTGATCCTGCTTCCCAGTGCCAATACCCAAAAAAGACAGCAAGTGCCTTAAAGTTTGCTACAAAAGCCTAGCACACCGGTTTCCAATCTTTGTCCATTTGTGAGCTCCTAAATATCACCCAGTGGAAGTGTGGATCCCACGCTGTGAATTTCAGTCTGCTGGCTAGTAAGTCTGCCTTGCTTTGCCTGCCTGCTCAGATCCCTCTGAGGTGTGATCCCAGAAACTGCTAGGTTGACAGCTCTGTCATTTGACTTTCTGAATCTTCCTCGGTCTTCTTGCTATTCTTGTTCTGTATTTTCTACCATTATTTTTAAGAATCAAAATCACATGCAATAACAGCATCTCCAGGCTTTTGAAAATGAACAGACTGGGTCCTTCACCTCTCACATTGAGCTATCCACAAACAAGGTAAGTCGACCCTCATGGACTTGAAAGCCCCTGTGGCGAGATGGATTCTGACACCTGACAGAGGCAGAGATAGTCCTTGATTGTGTGGCCACATCTGTCACCGCAGGCACAGCCTGCCTCTAGCAGAGTTAGCCTAGGGAGAACAGATAAAGATGGCTTAGCTATCTCGGTGCTAAAGAGCAGACCGAAGCATATACATACCCGCATCTGACCCACTTTGAGATAATCAGATAAAGAAAAAGAAGCACAAAGTGAAGCAAGTATTACTAACTCATGGCTATCATAACCTTTGCTTCCTCATTGGAATTACTTCCCTTGACCTACCATCCATTTCAGAGCATTCTTTAATCTTCTTTAAATTAGAAATTAAAATGTAGGCTTGAAAAAAGAAGGAAAAAAAATGAGAGGTGATAATTCCACTGAGAGACAAATCTTCAGCTGTTATAACTAGATGTTGATTTCTGTCAGCCAAGGATCTGACCTAGGAGGCCAAAACTGAAAAGATGCTCTTACCAGAGGGGTTAATTCAGCCAACTATTTTAAAATGCAAATTTTCTGCTTTTTGCTTTTCTTGATTTCAAGCACAGCAAAGCAGGGGCTGTAATTAGAGAATGGGTAGTCGGCACTGTTCACCAGTTGTGCGTAAGCTTTAAACTAATAACTCAGCAATTAGAAGAAAAATGAGCAGTAATTACACACATTTTACTCACTGCTAGACAGATGGAACATTTTCTGCTCGTTATTGGCAAACTGTCACTGCGTTTATTTCATTTTTAGTGTTTACTGTTTGTTGTAGTTTGATTAGGAATAATTACAGGCTAGGAAAAATATGAAAGAAATGAACAGCCTTGTCTTTTTTACATCTTTAAAGCAACACAACCATTTCTTCCCTCAGTTTCTCCAGGATGAACCTACTCTCTTTTTAAACCTTTATTGAAATCAGGCTGCACCTTATGGAGCTTGGTGAGAAAGTGGTGTAAGACAGTGCAGGAAAGGCCACCTTCTCCAGAACGGCTTGCTCAAACACTTACCGGCTCACAGTCAGCTTCCCTAGTGGGCACTGCTCCATATTGCTAAGCTATTGCACAAATTGGTTTATATTTATCGCAGCTTCCAGGCTTTAGTCAAAAGCAGCATCTGAGCCGGATCACAGTCGCGGGGCGGGAGCAGCATAGAGCCATCGGTGCTGTTACCCCAGGTAGGCAGGTGTGGAAGAGGCAAGAACTTCTTTACACCAAGCTGTTGGAGGTTGCTTTCCTGTCCCCTCCCATCTAATTCTGGATTACTGAGCCTTCATGTTGCCTTATTCCCAATCTTTGGGGATAGTGTGGGGGAAGGGAACAGGTGGGTGTCATCTGTGGATCGACTGAGCTGCAGAGTAAAGTATTCAGAGTGGAAGCTAGGCATTTGGAGAGATTTCTAAGTATTGTTACCCATGGTGCAAAGCATCAACCACCTATTTCAATTCTGTTCACAAGAAAATTTTCGAAGACCTTAACTGAAATACATACAGAAAAACAGACTGAAGTGTTCAGGTCAGAGCTCGCTTGCTTTCTCACATATTCCCAGCATCACTGAGATGCTTGCACAGGCCTTGCCTGCCCTGCACCAGACTCCTGGATATTGCTAATAATTATGGGTTTTTACAGCGTAGTGGATGGGGAAAAAGGCAATACAAATGTTCATATCAATACATCCTTCTGACATCACAGACTTAACACTCCTTGTAACAAGGTGCTAGGGTGTACGAGGTAGATCAAGCCTGCTTTGCCTCAGGAATATATCCAGTCATTTACTAGATCTAAAGGCCAAGGTCCAAATAACCACTCATGTGAAGCTGTCCTCTGTTTCCCTTCAACTATTTCCAGCACAATTTTCTTCATCAACTCTCTAACTACCCCTCACTTCTTTATTTTATTTTTTTTTTTTTTCAGCTAAAGGGTCAAAGCACCAAACCTGAAAAATAAACAAAGGAATTTCCCAGCAATTAGCATGGGATTTGAATGTTGGCGATGAGGTGCCTCACTGAAATTGATTTAAATTCACTTGTACTGACACATATAACCCTACACAGCTGAAAGAATTATGGTGCTAATGAAGTCCTAAGAAAATCTGAGCCATCTCGATTATAAAATACAGCTTCTAACTTTACATAAAGCAGCAGTGGATAATCTCCCATTTACTTTAGACATGTAATGTCTTGGGAGTTTCCTTTCTTTATAGTACCATCTTTAAAGCAACAAAATTTCAGCACAGCTAGTAAATCCAATATTAGCCAGGTGGCATGGACAACCTTACAGTTGGAAAAGTTTTCCTGCTGCTAGCCCTTTTGTCTGGTACAGAGCTGCTAGGCACTGTTCCTACCTCTCCCTCTCACAATTCCTAGCCAGTGGTTTTCTCAGCAACTGAGACAGTAAGTGGGTTCTCCATCGTGCCACAGCAGTAAAATGAACATAAGTCAACTACAGCACATGGCATCACATCAAGCAGCATATGCAAGGCCTGAAACATACAGTCACCATGAGACAGGCTTCCCCCAAAAAAGTAAGATTAGCTTTGAATGTATATGATTGTTTAGTCTTTTCTCTTCTGAGTACCCATTAGTTATATCTTCAAGTCTTTCTCCAGAGTACTGAGCACTGGATGCTTGCCTTATTCTATACTGCCATCTGAAAGATCGAGCAGAGACTCTAAAAACCCTAGAGGCAGAGATGGTAAGGAAAAAAACCCCAACACTGCAAGATTTGTAATGTCACTACAGCAGCGAGGCGGAGATGTAGCTTGCTGTGGCAGGAGAAAGCAACAAAATAGTAATGGTGAAGAAACAGAAAAAGCCTGGAAAACGGCTGAAAGAACAAAGCCTGTGCAATAAAAGAGGACTTCAAATGATATAGCAAGACTGTTACTGCGAGGCACTGGCGCCTTCATGTATTGAGGCAAGTGTTACATATGTAGCTAATATGGAAATTTCTAAAAAAAAAAAAAAAAAAAAAGGAGAAGAGTGTAGCATCAGAGTTATATTTATTCAGTCTTATGATAGAAAATAATTTTAGCCAGGTAGGGAACTGCAAACTAACTGGCCCTTATTTCTGCAGTTGGAACCAATGCGATCCTATGGAGCTGAGACACTACATCATGTCAAGCTTCTGCCCAGCAAACAGCAACTAGAAATTGTTCTTGCAGTATTATTCACTACCTGAACGCTTGGGAGCACACTTCCACCAACCACAAGGTATAACAGCAAGGTCAGGGCACTGCATTTTTTTTTTAAATACTAAATTCATAATAACTGCAGTTGATATTTCACTGTAGCTGTGCTCTAAAATGAATAAATTTTCTCATTTTCAATAAAACTTGGAAAAAAGAATTTTCCTCATAGTAACAGAAGGAAAAGAATTTCTGTCTAGTTGTAAAGCCGTGTTCTTAATGATATTTAATTACATACACTTAATTACACCTGACACTCTTCATCTTTGGCTCCTAAGGATTTTCCTAGTAAGTAGATTAATGTGCATATAAGCGTGAAAAATTTCAAAGCTAGGGCTTTGAGAGTTGCTTAACCTTGGTACTAATGTATGGCAAACTCAAGCATCTGTACATCCATACCTGGGCTTCATTTCTTTATTGTACTGTATCAGTATAATGACATGCTGATAATACATATACATGACACAGAGTGGTAAAAAGAGCTCTAATTAGNATAAATAAATAAATAAATAAGAACGTGCTATAATGATTGAGATAAATAGCATTCAATAAACCTCAATAAATCTGAAGTAAGTACAACAAACTTTTTGTTAGCTGGCAGACCCCAAAGGCGTCTCTCTTATCTATGTTTTCAGATTACAATCCTCTAATTTCTATCCTGCTCCTATATGTACTAATTTTGCAAAGGGAGATGCTCAGAGCATTAGAATTGTGTTTCATCAGGGCCTCCACAGGATTCTGCATTATTAATTACATGCTATATAATGTTTTAAGAGTACTCCTGGATGACTTTCAGAGCAATTTTTACAATGTCCCACTTATGTTCTGGAGGATAAACTTGAATTTTAGAAGCCAAATAAAGCAGGTTTTTTTGTTTTAAAGGTAGTACTAGCAGGACAGAAAGTTGATATATATCAAGGTAAAGGTTACAATAAGACAGTCTTTGTAAAAGATTTTGCAGCAATAGCACTGGGCCATGTAACAAAAAGTTGAAATTTGATTCTAGACTAAGGACATTGTTTGAGTTGCGCAAGAGTTGTGATGCTCAGTTCTTGGGTCTAGGTTGCATAAGATAAACCTACATTCTACATTCTAAGATAAATCTACATTCTAGTGTTGCAGTTCACCAAATAACATACTATGTTTTTATAGAGATAATTTTATGTATGTTTTGACACAAAAAGGTATCTAAAAGTACTTTGTTCTAATTCCATCCCATCTACACCTGTAGTAGCAGTCACAGAATCCCACTGGCTATGAAAATAAATAAATAAATAAGCAAACCCCTAACCCAGCTGACATAATCTCTTCAATAAATAAACTGTCTGGGAAATAAACAGCCACTGTCTGGTTCCTTCACAAGAATTTCAACAATGTACAATGTATTTCAGCTTACAAAAGTGAAAAAAACCCTCACTTTCACTACAAAAGTCATAGAGATACAGTTTATAGTCACACTACTACAAACAGTGCTAAAAGTCAAACAACCTTTGAGAAACCAAAATTATTCTTTGGCCAATAGACTGCAAGTCATGGCACACAAATTGAAACTTTAGGTTATTATGCAAAGCAAATGAAAGTTTTGTTTTGTTTTGTTTTGTTTTCTTTTGTTTTGTTTTCTTTTATTTTAGGCATAAGAAATACAAAAACAAAGCTAAGGCGTGGATAAATTATGCATGAGAATATAAAGTTAAAACCTTGTCTTGCAATAAAATAGAATCCTTTGCTAGATATTTAATGATAGCTTATTCAGAAACCATTTTGAGATAGTTTAGTTCACCTTTTCTGATTGAAACATTTGTACAGATACAGCTTTTATAAAGCCTAAATTCACTATCAAAATGTGACTGCTTATCTCATTTACAAATATGTGAAAAAGTGCTTTAAATGACATGAAAACTTGAATGAATAGCAGTTTGTTAGGGAGAAAAACAGGACTAGAGAAAACAGGAGGTCACAAACCAAGTAACATTTGCAAATAAGGTTTACTTCAGTGGAAGTACAGCACAGTTAAATTTCCTTTTACTCTCCTAAACAATACTCACATGGGCTCAGTGCAAGTATTTATGAACTGGTTATTGCTGACTGTGCTAGAACACCAACTTCTTTGCTGAGCAAACTAAACAAATTGTTCTTCCAATATTAAAGCATATATTCCCTTCCCCAGTTCTGACTCAGCCTTGAGTGAAACAATATTTCCAATGATTAAAGAGATAGATGACCAAGGTAATTTTACTGCCAAATTCTCTTCATTCAAAGACTGATCCAAGGTAACACCGTTAATGGTTTGTTTTATTAATGTGCTTTGTCAACTTTAATTATTAACCTTTATCCATAAAGACTGCATCCTAAGGGTATTTGAGTTAAAGGGGATTCAAGATTTCCTCTTAAAGTTAAAATGAAGTGAATAAGAGGAAAAGCATCCCACAGTTATTTGCGCATTCAGTAAACAAAGGTGATGATTAAAACCTTTTGGTAGATCCAGTAAATTCAAGCTCAACTCTCCCTCATGACTTTCTTGAGTGCCAATATACCTCTGATTAGTGACTTTTGCTTAGTTTCATCCCATTTACATGACTTGGGGATACTGGTGGATGAAAAATTGGACATGAGACAGCAACGCGCATTTCCAGGCCAGAAAGCCAATTGTATCCCAGGCTACATAAAAAGAAGCATGGCCAGCAGGTCGTGGGAGGTAATTCTCCCCCTCTACTCCACTCTCATGAGACAACACCTGGAGTACTGCATCCATTTCTGGGGTTGCCAGTATAAGAAAGGCATGGACCTGTTGGAGTGGGTCCAGAGAAGGGCCACAAAAATGGTCAGAAAGTTTGTACACCTCTCCTGTGAAGACAGGCTGAGACAGTTGGGGCTCTTCAGCCTGGAGACAAGAAGGCTCCAGTGAAACTTTATTGCAGCCTTTCACTATGTACAGGAGGCTTATAAGAAAGATGGAGAGACACTTTTTACCAGTGCTTGTAGTGACAGCTCAAGAAGCAATGATTTTAAACTGAAAGAGGTTAGACTTAGACTGGACATAAGGAAGAATTTTTTTTACAATAAGGGTGATAAGACACTGGAACAGGCTGCCCAGGGAGGCTGTGGATGCCCCCTCCCTTGAAGTGTTGAAGGCCAGGTTGGATGGGGCTTTGGGCAACCCGGTCTAGTGAAGGGTGTCCCTGCCCATGACAGAGGGGTTGGACTATATGATCTTTAAAGGTCTCTTCCAACCCAAACCAACAACATTTACGCACCAACAACATAAAAGAGTAGAAATTATTTCTGAAGAAATTTATATATTCCTCAAAGATGTGGATAATGCTCTGATATGACTTACTGGTTGAGGAAACTGGCATTCTTTTATATTTGTTTCTCCCATTTCATGCTGAGGGATTAAAGTAAAGAAGGATCTTTCCTCTCGGAATCTGTACATAATTGCTAGTGCTATAATGAGTTATTTATCTTTGCTTTACAGACAAAATAGGTTCATTACTGCTAGTCTTAACCTTCAAATTTTGTTGATCATCCCCCCAAAAAGCCCTAGCCTTAAATAATTCAACATGCTTTTAAGAAGGTGGTTTGTAAAGGTTTTCAACAGCTTTAAGCTCAGCTTGTGCTGCATATGTGTCTTCAGCAGTTCTTGCACTAAGACATCTAGATACATCTGTTATATTTAAAAAGAGTGGTTAATATCAGCAACATAGTTTGCTGGAAGCTGAAGTGGAAAGACAGTTCAGCCCAATCCTGTTTGCCACTCCAGCTAGATATATCTTTTTTCTTTCTGGTATTGGTTTTTTTTTTTCTTCCCCCTCAAGGAAACCAACTCATTTCGGTTGAAGTATATGTATGAATGAAGGGCATTATTAGCACAGAGAGTTTCCAGGGTTCAAGTATAAGTGACCTTGTGAATCAATAGCAGTGTTTAACTAACAAAAATAGGATGGAATTATGTCCCCACTGAAGTCAAAGGACATTTACAAGTCACTTCCATCTCCACACTCAGAAAAAGGCACTCACCTGCCCTATTGAGAGGATGTAACTCCTTTTCCCTCTACCTCTTCATGTAATTTTTGTCTCTTAAATTACATCAGGAAACACTAGGGTTTGATTGTTCTCTTGGTCTCTTCCCTGGAGCGCTGACCATTGCAGACCTTCACTCCAGCTGAAGAAAGAGCAGGAGCGGACACTTCTAACTCCTTACACTCACTTGCTGCCTGACTATTCATACTGATTCCAGGTCAATTACTCAGCACAGCCTCACCAGTGGGCTCCAGGTTTTACTACCAAGAGGAACCAAAGGAAAATATTTGCCAGCTTGTTCTACAGCTTCTCTGAAAATGCACATTTAGAAATGCACAGAGTGAAGTGAAGCCAAGAGGAAAAACAAACCAAAAAAAAAAATAATTTTGTGGAGACTATGTTACCACTCGGGGAGAGAGGCTAGCAAAGGAAAGTTGTCTTTTTAACTCCATTTTTTTTAATATGAGAAGAGTCTCTGATAGAGTTGACAAATGTAAAACAGATGTTCTCTAAGTATAACCACTTAATGGTCTTTCCTTCATAAAGAATTAATCTGCTTGCTTCCCTTGCCTTTTTTAACATTTTTCTCCCCTTTTTTCTTCTACATAGAGCTTTTGTAATGGTGAAGAACAGAAAGGTACTAAACAATGGTGAAGATACCGATGAATGTGTTTGATTTTATGGCCTGAAAAAAAATTGTGCATGGGTAAATTTCAAAACAGGTAGAGATTATACTAGTAGATGCCACACAACAAAGAATGAGGAGCAGGAAACATTACTTTAAAGACAAAAAAAGAGAGAATTTTACCATCAAGACGACTGGATGAAGGTCAATGTTAAACTGAACAGATGCTGTCTTGCCAACTGACTCTTGTAATAGCTGCTCTAAACCAGACACCAGTATAACAGCTAATATAAAGTTATTGATGTTACTAATTGTACTGTGTCACATATTGTACCATTGTTCTGTCAGGTTCCTGAAGAAATTTCTGACAAATACAGTACGTACTCTTTTCAGCCAGCTAGCAACATTTTAACATGCCATTCTGTGAAAGAATTGTCAAAACCTAAGGTATTTAGAAAAACTTGCTTCATTATGAACAAGTCCACTGACACACATGAGACCATTTCATTCCCCTGTCTACGATCAGAAAAGAAAAAGAAATAATTAGACATAGGAAAAAAATGTAGAACGGAGGCATTTTTCATTCCACTTGGTAGCTACCACATGCATGACAGGACCAGACTGAAATCCCAAAGAGAAATCAGCCACATGGTGGTGGCCAACACTTTCAGAAACATTATCCTATTTTGCACCTAGAGATACAGGCTGGCATCCAGCAAGATTTTCAAAATAGCTGGAGGGCACTTAGGCACTTGTGTCCCATTTATTTAACTGCCTACCTAAAGGTCATAGAGAAGACCAGTGGAGAAGTTGGGAACGGAAGTTAGATTTTCTGAGTTGCTCCAAACCAGATGATGACTCTTTGTACATTTTCTCTGCGATCAGCACTTCACACTATTCACTGCTATGAAATATAGCTGAGTATTAAAGGTCACTTTATTTTTTTGGTGGGATTGTAAGCCAAAGTGTTCTTAGATTAAAAAAAAAAACCACCTAGCTACTTTTGCCCTGGAGTACAAAAAGCAACCTGAGAAGAGAGCTTTCCAGCATGATTAAATAAAATAAGGTCCTTTGTGAAAGGTGCAGCATCTATTGCAGGAAGAGCTGAAGAAGGTTTCTGCTGATTCACTTGCTGCCTATCGAGACTGAATTATGAGCCCTGTCTCAGAAAAGAAAAAGAAATTATCATCAGAAGTTTTTTCATGGAGATTTTTCACGGAGATATATATATTTTTGGCTCATTTGGTCTTGAAGGTTAAAAGAGAATAATTGTGGATGAACACATACTTTCCCTGGCAAGTACAAACAGAATTTTAGTCACACTTTCTGTGCAAAAGAGCTGGAAGGCAAAGTCAGAGTCATGCTCAAAGTAAGTTTTAATTTTTGATTTCATAGTGTCCTCCTCTAAATAGGAGTGCATTAGAAATATTCACAACCACAGCTTTTGTTGGCTGGCTTCACAACCTTGTTGCCAAAATTCACCCATACAAACACCTTACCACTGACTGACTGTCACAGGAGAGCTTGTGAGGGGGGCAAGGAGGAAAAGTGGGAAGATGGTTCTACATAGATTATGTTGCTTGCAATTGATTTGGTAAGTTTGCAGTGAAAACAAAACAAAACAAAACAAAACAAAAAAAGGGCAACAAAATTTGGTAGCAAAGACCAGATCTAAAGCAGAAAAAGAAGTGGGATATCATTTAGACCTTAGCAGAAAAATGAAAACAAGGTGGTATTCTTGAATCAGCAAAGCCACACAATAGCTATTCATCTGGTATTTCTGAATGACTCACAGCATTCTCTGACCAACATTTGGAAATTGGTATGCTAATGCCTTACTTGGTAAATATGGCATGTCTGGGCATAAACTGGTGTTGTATTAATTAGTCAGGGTAAATACGAATACGTGCCTGAAGAAACAGAGATAGCCAAGCTAAACAAAGTCCATTTTAAAGGGTGAAGTGCATTCCATATTTTACACAGGACTGCGGATAAGTAGAAAGGTTGATATTAGACAAAGATGCAAAGCTAGGAAAGGTTTCTTAGTTTCAAAGGCAATAGGTGCTTGGGAAATTGAACACAGAGACTGGATTATATAGCTGAGGATTCAGCTGAGCAGTCCACAGAATTGGAAAATTTTCTTTCTTTTGATTATTGATGTACATGGCTGGTTTAATAAAAAGAATCTGGATGATGCATAGAATTGGAGCCTCCATGTACTCCCTACCCAGTACAGAATAAATCAGCTTTCAAATATGCTTAATATGGAAAGAGTTGAGTAAGATGGACAAGGTTAACTCAGGGGGGTGGGGGGGGAGAGACAGGGAAGGCTGACTATCAGGAAAATAATGTGCACTGACTGAAATGATGGTAGAAAATGAGAGTGTTGTGGATTTATGAGTGAATTTATGTAAGTATTTGTCAGTGAGAGTGAATCTGGTTGACTTCCCAGAAATACCAAAGTACAAATAGGAGATTTGTTAAACTAGTCTGCTAACATTAGTATCCCATCAGAGACAATTATTTGTGATACCATTATCCTAGGCATAGAAAAAAGAAAAATATAAAGGACCTAGTACCACATACATATATATAGGGAAGGCCAAGCCATGATCTTTACAAGACCTTCCAAAAATTATCAATCTTCTCTGCACCCTCTGACATATCTTCCCAAGAGTCCCAAACCACACTGTTCACCCAGTGCACCTTACCCCCTTCCCACTGCACACCAATATTGCATCACTCCAAAGCAAGAGCTTGAACCACAGGACCCTGCCTCCACCTTCCTGTTATACCTCCCAGAGCCAAAGATCCCTGCCCTCCCTTCCTTGGTCTCCTGTTTCACCCTTTGCCATCCTAAAATCACCTCAGTACCAGTCCCCCAATAGCAGGAGAGGGGAGCCACATATTAACCATCACCCCACATTTCATGGCCCATGAGCCATTGCCCCCACCCCTTCCCAGGCCAGGGTGTTTGGCATAATAAAACTCTCCCTGGCACCGCCACCAAAGTTCATTGTCTTGTACAATAAAGAACCAGCGTTACGAAGCTCAGTTAGCATTAACAACTCAGCATACATCAATTGGCTCTAGAAGGGTGCAGACATTTATTCTCTATAATAAAGTCTGAGGAAAGTGAAGTATACCTGAAACAACTATAAATACTGAAAAATTCTTCACCTTCCTGTGGCAGATGCTGCATCTTCAATTTCATTTTGTTCAGACAGTTGCTTTTAGTCAAGTTTTTTCAAGACAGTCAGACCTATCAACGTTGTATCTTACCAAGACATAAGACATAAGATAGACTTATAGTTTCAGTCGTGGCTGTCTGAAGAACAGGTAGAGTTGTCATTTAAATCTATCAATTAAACGCTACTGAAGCCCCACCAGCACACAGCTTTGATTTTATACTTATATTTAAGCTATTATATGAGAACATCTGCAGGCAGTTCAGGGACAAGAGTTTAAATACAAATCTGCAAGCAAATCTAGAGCTCATATCACTTTAGTGACCTCATGTATTTAATCAGTAATGCAATGACAAAAAAGACTTGGCACAGTGCATATAAACTATAATTTCCAGCAAAGAATGAGGATCCATTTTGTTTAGAGACTTTGCAGCCTTTGTAGATTTTTAGGGAGTAATTATGCATTCCTAACACTGAGCAGTGCAAAATGTTCTTTAATGCACTTCAGAGATTCGTTAGGGTTGTAACCAGATCATAGGAATTATTAAATTGCAAATTCCATGGCAATGTGTTGAGAACATGTCAGAGTGGAGGTATAGTTAGGAATGAACTGAAAGGAAAACTACTTTTTACTGTCTGATCAGAGATACTGCAAAACACCTACAAAAGTTCTCTAGTCCTATCCCCATAGAATTCAAATACACTGGAAAATTCCACAAGAATAAGATCTGCTTTTGGTCTATGAGGTATTCCTATCCAACTTAAGTCTTATTTTTAGAAAAGCTAAGCTGTCTCCACGTTATATCAAGCCTGCTTATCCAACTCTTCCATTTTGATGGATGTATTTAGGTCTATGTGACTAAACTTTGCCCCTTTCCATCCAAGGAAGAAGGAAAATAACATCATTTACGTACCCGAGGTGACACAAACTGTCAAATTCACATATCAAGTCTTGTAACAGAACTCAGTGCACATTTGAATGCCAAGTTTAATAAATATTGTGAAACGTGGAAAGTTCTGGACCTAACCTACCTTGTTGGCCTAAATGGTTAACCAGAACAACAAAATCCCTTCAAATAATTCTGTCAAAATTTTAGTAATGCAATTTGTAGTAATCACTTTCAAATTTTTTGTCAGGTAAAATGCCTGCTTTCTTTAAACCTTCACCCATAAAACCCCCATACCTGCAACATATGGAAAATATCTTTGTTAAGCTGCAGGTTCATAAGCTCAGCAGCTATGAAGTCTGTCTATTTATGTATTTAACTTCTATTCTGAACTGCCTCCACAGCTACTGACTGCCTAAACCAGTTAGATCAAACTGAGGCCACTACATCATGTTCTGGCACTGTTGGTCATCTGCAACCAAAAACCATTGTTATTTTTTGTTTTAATTACTTTTGGTTTAATTGTTTCACAGGTTTAATTCTACTTGTCCCATTTCTCTCCCAGTGACACCACCAGTCCCTTCAGCTCCCCAACCCGTTTGATATCACTGCATTTCTGTCTATTTTCACAAAGTTTCTAGGCACTCCCTGGTGTGCATTGAGCAAAAAGCTATTGTCTCTTACTCTATCAGTCACTGGGCTGTCAAACAAGCTAGAGGTGCATTATTTTTTTAATACCTCCTGAAGCTGACAAGATTGAACTAAATTGCATTATTATGTACTTCAGTGCAAAAAGATGGCCTGAACAATTCCTGCAGTTTCCTACACACACTTTTTCAGAGAACAGGGCAGTTTATTTTTACAATATCACTACCATCAATTGGCTGTATCTTTCTTCCAGCATGATTGCTTCAGGAAAGCTAATTGTGATATTAAATATGGTCTTTCTGCCTGTCTGTCCTCAGGGTAAAGAAAAGTCAAGAATGAAGCGTGGTATTACAATCAAGCCTGACACATGTACGGAGCATGACCTTCTCTGGGCTCTCAGATATTGTGACTTCCCAAGCCAAAGAGAGATAGCAAAGCTAAAATGCAAATATAAGCGGTATGGAATGTGCCTGATGTACGACCATAAGTCAGCAAAAGAACTTTTTCTTACATTTTTTCTGAAAAGAACAAAATTATTACTTTCCCCAGAAGACAAGGCAAATTATATGCAGGACTGCAGGATACTTTTATTCTGTAACATTTTGCAGAATTTGTTCTGCGTTCCAAATTTCATGCAGAAATTATAGTTTGAAAAGGATCTTTTCAGAGGAAGGCAGCACTTCAGAAATCCAGTTTAGAATTTACCTTCAGAGAAGTAGAATAAGTGGAAGACTCTCAGCTCAACCCCTCTGGAACACTAGTACGTCACAAAAAGAACTATTTTTAATATAGTGTGACAGATTGGACGATCTCTTCTCTACAAAGCTTTCTTTACAGCTGACATGGAAAATATATCAAAATCAGCCCTTGAGAAGTTGTTCACTCTAGGACAGAAATAAAGCTATTATTTTGAAATTAATTTTTTGAATAATTTATACATCTTTCCATGCTTGGCCAATGAATAGACAGATGTTTACACAGAAGCAAATATCTTAACCATGGAGGAAGGCCGGAAGGCAGGGGGATCGGGAAGGGTTGGGAGGTGTCTTGCAGCAAACAAAATGTTCACAGAAGTAAATATACTAACCCATTGGAGGGTGATACAACTATTATTACTTTTTTTTTTTCCGATGTACACTTCTCCTATGTTAAACTGACGTTGTATTTTAAGTTTTTGAACATTTTCCCGTTGCCTGACAAAAAGGCTCTCGAGTTCAGTACCCTGGACAGCACAAGCATAACACCAAGTTTCTCTTTCATTTTCTTTGAAAAAGAGACATCCTCATTGCTCTGAAAAACAGAAATAATCATCTGTGTCAGCACAGCCCATAGCTTTACCCCAATGATTCAAGCTCATCATTTCTGGTTGTGCTAGAGCACATCTTTCTGCAAGTCATTCCACCTTGAGACAAATGCTAATTGTTAAAGATTTTTTTTCACTGTGAAAATTTTGCATTTATTCCTACTGTCATTGTAACTAGCTTCACCTTTTGCATTTTATCATTACAGACCTTCTAGCCATTGGCAATACACAGCAGCTGTTAATAAATAATTTCTACCTAGATAATCAGTAAGAAGCTGAAGAGTGAGTGAGCTCCTTCATTTTGCAATAGTCTTTCCAGAATCCAGATCATTTTCTAAACTCTTTCAGACATTTCTTCACCCAGAATACAGAATTCAGCTTTCATCAAAGCTAAAAGCAAAAATATCATGACCTCCTCAATTCTGCTTAATCCCATGGTAGCTTAACTGTTTCACCACAACTGTGCAGGGCATGCTACACGCACACCACGCCAGAACACCTTCCAAGTGCGACTCCATTCCAGCCTATATGCTTGACACACATCCTTTGGTCCTAACAGCATGATCTCCTGTTCAGTTAAGTTAAAGCAGCCAAAGCATTCAAAGAAGCCTATTTTGTTGAGATGAACACAGTTGTTCTGCATAATTTGGAGCCCCATTGTTATTCCTTCTTCCTAACAGGGTCAGTTCGATGGCTGGTAGCATGGCAAACCCTTACTAGCTTCCATTCATTGGGCTATCCTAAGATATGGAGCAGGAAGCAGAAACCTAACTTCTGCCCCTCCGTAATTCACCCTTAAGGTTGTCCATGCAGATGGAGGAATATCGTAATACCTGTTAACCCTAATTTGGAGTTAGTGCTCACTTTCTTTTAGGGTAATGCTTGTGCACAGCATGTCTTACATTATCAAATGCCACCTTGTCAGGACGAGATTTCCCTTCTTCACTGCATAGCATACAGGCCCTCATGCTACCAGAGCAATTTACCAAGAACCATTTCATGTTTTCTTCTAGGTGATAGATAAAAATATTGACAAGCACTAAGCCAAGAAAAGACTGACAGAACATATTGCTTTTGAGGTATGTCATGTGGCCTGGGGGTTGTTTTTCTAATTTATTTAATAAAGTTCTGTGTAGTTTTTGTATGCTGATAAATGTTTTTAATTACTTCCATGACAGTAAGTCAATTACTTAATGTTACAGTCTATTATCACAATACTTCTTTTCTAGCATATTTTTTTAATCTTAAAAAAATAATTAGAAAAAAAAAAAAAAAGGCAAAACAACTTTTCTGACAAGACCTAGTTTCCATAAAGCTGAATATAATGTTGCCATCTTTTAGGGTCACTGGTTTTTGGTTTGGGTTTTTTTTTTTTTTGTTGTTGTTTGGTTGGGTTTGGTTTGTTTTGGTTTTTAATCCCAAATCAGCTTTTCTGTGATTCAGAATGCAATTGGCACTTCACTAATACATTTTGAAATAGCATGAAATTAATGTTCTGTACTATATTTTGAGGGAATGAGTAAATCTGATTAGTATGATACCTCCCTACTGTACACTGCAATTGCACTTTGCTGAAAGCTAGAACTATATCTGGAATACAAACTAGCTGAAACTTATGGAAGTTATCAGCAAGTTATGCAGAACTATATATAATTATCTGTTAACTAGTTATAGTAATATTCTGATGCAGATTTATTGGCTGGGGTGGGGAGCAGGTTGGCTTAAGTATGGGAAAGGTTCTCTTCTTACTGTAGCTAACTTTGGAGAGTTGAAAGCAACAAATAAAACTGGCCTTTGGTCACATAAGTAATTTTCCGTATAGAAGGTTAAATGTCATTCTTAATACATGGTCCTAGTTTCAGCCAACTTTAACATGAGGATCATTTTCCAAAGAACTAAGTATTGCAAAGCTTTAATTTTCAAGTCAGAGCTTACAATAATCACTAATGCATTATAAAGAGAGTAAATTGCAAAGCAAACAGTTATAGAAGCAAAGGAATAGAGGAAAGAACAATGATAATCCTATATTTTATTATCAACAAGAGTTCAACAAGACTTTTGTTGAAACTCGGAGGTCTTCAGTTAACCTTAAGCACTGTGTCCAGTTTGCTTAGATTTATTTCTACTTATTCTTCAGCTGCAGTCAATGAACTAACAACCACTCCACCATATAGAAAACATAGAATCACTTGTACAAACATACTTTTGAGTTTTCTGTTATTATCCATATAAGCATGACACTGCTGCCTGAGCAGCTGAGATTGGTGTCCTTTGTACTGCATGCTATACACACATGTATCAAAAGGCAGTACCTTTTTCTTTAAAAATTAAAAAACAAACAAACAAACAAACAAAAACCCCAAACAAATAGCGGGCAAATAGAGAGACCAAGGTGGAACCAAGGCCAAAGGCAAAGAGATGTGAGTCTCTCCCAAAACCAACATAGAGAAAGCTGAGGATATCCCTAAAAATACAATCAAGTCTCAAAATTTCTAGTCAATGTCTTTGTTCGGTAAACTACACTATCTACCATTACAGCTTTTATTAAATTCCAAACTCATGATAAATTTGCAAATAAAATTACTTGAAGATTTTAATCAACTCTTCCCCCACCCCCTTCTCTCCTCCCAGCAAACTTCTCTCCCAGCTCTGCAGCAATCATTGCAGTCCATCTACCTAGGCTTAAAAATAAAAAACAAAATTTAGCAAGTATATACACTGCATTTTTTAAGAATTGATATGGTGTTACAATTTAGCAAAAGTGACATGATGATGGGTTACAGTGAGATGAGATAAAACCCTATTGCTAAACCTAACTGTAGGACACCATGGGAATACTACATGAATCTTCATATTCATGAAGCTTAATTATAGCAAAATAGCCAATCTGTAAAATACAGCTACGTTCAAGTACTGATTTCAAGACTAAAACAGGAACAAAGAGAAGATGGTTCCCGGGAGATGCCTCTACAAGATGTGCAGAGGCACAAATGTAAGCAAAAATCAAAAAAGACAGATCAACAGATACTATAACATGGAAGAACTAGAGCAGCAGCCGAGGAAAGAATTAACATACATTTGGGAATTAAGAGAGTTTAAAATAAAGTATAACTGTATGGCAGAAAATGTCTACAGCAGCTGCATTGCATGTTACCTGGCTATCACAAAAAACCCCCATATAATAAAGCACTAAAGAGAAATATTCCAAAGCATAAAGGGTTAAAGAACATACATTTCTTTGCCAGGAACAATAGCGAGTGAGGACATACTTCTCATAAGTCGAATTTTCTAAAACAGTGGTCAAACAGGGCATATTATGTCATTCCTGGCAATTCATCAGTTTTTGCCATTGCTTCAGATGCTGCGAGCCTTTGCCAGGATGTAGAAATTAATGTGAAAGGGGACAATATGAAAGGTCCAGACTGGGACTGAAGACCGAACAATTAAACCAGGTGTGCAGGTACATAGCCAGTGTATATTATAAGAGGGTGGGAGCAGAGAGTCTATGACACTCATTTGCCACTCAAGACTTGGAAAGGCAGCAAAGAAAGACTTGGAAAGGCAGCAAAGAATAGTTTGGAGACTCACTAGGGAACAGCTTCAGAGTAATGCACTTTGATGTGAACCTGCGAGTGTGAAGGGCAGAAAATCAGTCCAGGATCCAGGCACTGGATCTGAAGTAAATAACACAGTGAAACAGAAAATTGACAGATAAATAGTGACATGAGCTAAGTCAGTGTGACCAAAGGTGGCCACACTTTGGTGATATTGAAGAGTACTTGAATACCTAAATTTAACCTATGAAAATTTCCAATGGATAAAGACAGACAATAACCAAATATCCTGATGAGTAGTTGTAGGAAGAAGGCAGGAGGAAGGAGGTAGAGGAAGGAGTGAGTCAATAGATCCATGAGCTACTACTGGATGATGGCCTAGGAGGATGCCAGGAAAGAGTACTCCCCTGGCAGCACCCTCTCTTTTCCAGGTGGAACAGAAAAACATTGTCACTATACAAGTGATTTCCAGGAAAAGTCATTTGGCGAGGATGCAC
Source organism: Aramus guarauna (assembly GCA_013400195.1). NCBI lineage: Eukaryota > Metazoa > Chordata > Aves > Gruiformes > Aramidae > Aramus > Aramus guarauna. Next base: position 326,304 of record VXBL01006464.1, on the reverse strand, counting down.
AGTTATCTGCAAGGGTTGGCAACTGGCCCATAGTCCAAAAGGTTTAGGCTCGATTTCTCCATGGTAACCAGTAAAAATGTTATATCCAATCCTAACTCCATGACTCATACCTCTCCAGACAGCAAACACTTTTAAGTGGTAAATATCTAAATAAATCTCTTCAAGGCACTTCAGGTCCTAGAAAGGGACAGGGACTATAAGATTCAAGTCTGCATTTCATTAACCTGTGGTTAACAAACTGAATTCATTTTTCCCCCAAGGGACTATTTCCACCTTACTTGTTTTGAAACATGCCATTTTTACCCACCTTCCCAAGCAAATCCTTCAGGCAGATTAACATAAAAAGAGATTGAATGTACAGAAACTAAGAAATCTTTAGCGCTACCTTTTCCATTCCTATGAATATCACTCAAACCTTCTCGTTTAGAACATAACTAACAAACTATTCCTTACATTATTATAGATAAGGCAATTTCAGAAAAGATTGCAAACCAGATCACACCTTTGAATTAACAAAAAATCCCAACAAAAATTTACACGTCAGAGATGACTTGCAAGAACTATCCATAAGTCTTATAACTTCAGAAGTGACTGGCACTGTGTCCATCAAGATTTAGCTGCTGGCAAGATGTCTGCAAGGTGCATCCTTGCACTCTCTCATTTCAAAAAGCACATCGACAGTAACAAGAGAACAAAAGGTTAGTGCAGTGGGGGGAAATGCAGAAGTAAACTGATCTTTCCTTGGGGATTATTTGTTCTACAAGTTTGAAAAGCAAAACACACACCATGTTATCAGTAATTCTTAAAATATAACGGTAGTAGTGCAAGGGAGAAAAAGAATAGGTGTTGTCTCAGTGTTAGCTCTGGCAGGAGTGGAAGAATGGTTCCACAAGGCAAAACGAGGGATCTCAATCTTCAGTCCTCTACAGCACACTGAGCTTTTTTGTAAACCTTGCTTTCTGTTGTGCATGATGAAATTTTTCCTAATGAACCATAGTTCCTTTCAGCCTTCCTACACACATACACAAAAACAAATGTTGCTGCCTAGCTCCAGACCGCATTTGTTGCACAAAGAGTTTATGAGCTGCCTTCACTAAAAACTGAGAGATTTGAAAGTTCAAATGTGTTCATATATTTCTTGGTTTATATTTGTACTTAGTAGTAAACATAAGCCAGGAGCAATATTTGTTTCCATGAACATTTCTGAAGATAGAAATTTCAGTGGAGGAGCAAGCCTCAGATAAGTCTGTCAAATTTAAGACTGTAAGCACACTCCTTGGTGTCTGTACCTGTACACCCTTTTTTGTCAGTGCCTCCATCAAAACAAACAGAATAGATATGCTTTGGCATCAGCATTTTGTATTAAAAGGAGGCCTGCCTTAAGGCCATCTGTATTATTAACCTTTGCACATCTGTTTTACCGTGGTGATCTTACCATAGTAGTATACTTACTCCATGATGCTATAATTTTGAAGACAGAAGCAAGAATTTCAAGTTAGAAATGAGGGAGCGACTAATTGCCTGCAACTGCTGCAGTATAGAAGGGGTTTCACCAAGCATAGAAAACACAGAATTTTGTGAGGTTAAGATAATAAAAACTTTATTTTTCTTATGTTTAATGCACTAAAATATCTGCTGTCTGCTCATCCACTCTGTGTAGGAGCCAAAGCTCAACTTTTAAAAGTACAATTAATTACCTTGTACCCTCTTCACACCACTTACCATTTTATTAAACTGCACAACCCTGTGCTCTCTCCATCTGGAGACTTTTTCCTCCCAACGCTCCCCAAATGCATTGTTTACAGTCATGACTGGCGTTTCCCTCTTCTTGTCCTCACCCCAGTTTCTCTCCCTGCTACCTTCTCACCTTGCATGGAACTGAACCTGCTCTGATCAGTGTCCAGCAACACCTCTCATCCAAAGCTCAGAGCTAATTTTCCTACTTCAGCTTTCTTTCCTTACCAGATACCTTCAAGTCAAACACCACGATCACCTTTGCAAGAGTCTCACCCTCCCTTGGGCTTTGCAATCCCTTTTGCCCTAATCCTTGCTTGCATGCGTCCTTCAGAGAGACTCCTCCTCAGCCTGACACACACAGAGACCTTCTCAGAGAAGTCTGCTTTGGGAGATGACTTCCTCTTTTGAAATCTAAACTTCAACTGCAACACTTGAACTGACTTATTTAAGTCAAGATGGCATCAGATACTTACCCAGTGCTAAAGCCGATTTGAGGAAAGGTTTGAGGAAAGGTCTTCCTTCCTACTCAGTATCTGTCGCTACCCAGTGTCTCTGGGTGCTGCCCTCAGTCAGAGGGAACCAGGACTGCTGCAGCATGCCAAGCACACACCTGCACAGCTAGGAGACTTGTGAGGTTCAGGGACCTTTTTGGGGTCCTGGAGGTTCCAGCTTTCATTTCCATTACTGAAACAAAAACCTGAGTTGCCATTGTTGTGGCAATTACTTGTGCGTTTGTAACAACATAAGAGCACTGCTTAAATATGAAGCACCTCTAAGCTTTCTTGTATTTACTATAAACACACTAGATACTGCTATTTTTGAGTTCGTAGAAGAATAGCTAGGTATTAGTAGCTTGGAAACTATTTTTGATTAAATAAGTAACACAAGTCAGAAAAATGTTTGCTCTTGGAAATGAGATATTTTTAATTTATTCAGGAGCTCTCCAATTTCTAATGTCCAACCCAATGTCTTTCTTAGACTGACCTAGAGTCTGTAGGTTTCTAAGTAGTAAGTGGAATTTTGCTTGTAAGTCATTTAATTTACTCCATGATGTATTACTTGGGGCTAAATTTTATTTACAATTATATGACCTCTCCGATGGCTTTTTATGTTTTCCACTTTTTTCTTTCCAGCTGGAGGGGTTTTATCTTCACTTATGTATAAATTTTAAAAGTCCTCCAAACCCACCTGCCAACAACACCCCACAAACCTGTATTCCACTATTTAACTCAGCATCAAGGTTTTACACTTTAGTAACATTCTGAGCAATGCAAAAGCTGTACTTTCAGCAGCTTAAACCTGAAAGTGAAAAAACGTGAACAACATAAATTTTGAAACACATCACATTATGAAAACCATTCTTCTTTCACAAAATATGAGTCACAAAGCCTATGACTTCATTATCTACATGGAGCAGTAACGTTTCTGGACACTTCCAATACCTATTGTCTAACCTTCAAGATTTTAGTTCTGTAACTTTAGACATTGGGGAAAAAGGAAAACCCAGCTTCCCAAGCAGCAACACCTGTCATTGAAATGCTAATTTTCATTTAAATAGAAAAGAAATAATAACATTTGCATTTAAACTGCAGCGATTAAGCTCTGAAGGGCCAGAAATTAAGTTACTTATCTTTTGGGGGGATTTTATAAATCCCTGTCTCAGTAGCAAGTGCTGAATAGAATCAAAACAGACTAGCTCTGGTCTTTGCTTATTATAATTTTTACATCTACAAAATAGGAGACCATAATATTTATGATTATAAAACTGTTCCCATAGCAGACAGTGCTAGGTGCTCACTACAATATAAACAGAAAGGTATGAATGGTTCCATCAGTGTTATTAAAAACAGGGGGTGGGGAGACAGACAGACATTTGCCTGGGGAGCTTGCCACCTAGTGCAGAGAAACCAGACTAGATGTATGGTTCAAAATAACATTAGGTTTCAAAATGGGTCTGAGGCAAAAGAAGTGCAATTCTGAAGAGCATAATATACAGTAATACATTCTGTGCCTTAGATATCAAGATCAATCAGTTGTGTTCAAATTTAATCCTTTGTAGTTTATTGCTTTAGCTAAAAATAAGCTGATAGGGCAAACTGTAATAAATACTTCATGATACTCACAGGAAGCATTCTATCTTTTCTATCCCACAGCCAGAGGAAAAATTGGAAAAGGGCAAATTTGATTCATGTTGTAAAAATAAAATTTTAAAAAATTATGTGTTTATTTGGCTTTGTAGCCAAACTGAACAAAAATTTAATTTTTCATGCAGTTGCAATAAAAACACTAGTTAGACTTGTTTAACCTATTACCAAAGAACCAAATCAGTCTTTGCCATAGCCAGTTCTATTAAATGCACAAGTACAAGCTTGTATTTGGCCTTTCCACCAAGACACAGACAAACCCCAAATTTTAGCTCTAAAAAAAATGAGTTATCTTTAAACAAGAAGATCTTCAAAAACGCATCTGTCATGAACTAGACAGGTTTTGGCACTGAAGGTTTTAGCTTCAGAAGAAAATTTTCACTTATATATGCAGACATGCTTTTACAGCTAAAATTTTATAATGAAATCTCTCTTAAAACCATTGACATCCATTTCTGATGCAACCTTCCACAAACCTGAACACAATAGATTTTCTACACTGGCAGCCCCTTGCCCTGATATGAACTGCCCACGGAGGAGCTATATGCAGGCCATTTGCTCACATCGCATGCTTGACGCTATCACTAACTGTACATCACCATGCAGGAAAAGTTTCTTCTTGATTTCAGAAATACCAATCAGTATATCCAGGAAAATGCTTTCTGACACTCCCTTGCTTATACAGCATAGGCACTCTGGACAATAACATGGAAAGCACAGGACTTTCAGAGCACCAATATTGCAAATTTCTTGGTTTTCATGTGACTCTTTAGCAATGCCTAGTGAATACACAAAATGAACTGTGTTTCATGTATTCATACTTTTGCTTTCAGTCCACAAAGATAGCAAGAGATAGGTGGTGGCTAGTCTTTTTGGGTCCTGACTCCCACAGATGTTAGAGTCATAGAGCTTGGGCTTAACCATTGGGAATAACTGCTCAAACTCTAGTCTGTAACAGGCAGGATCTCCAATGGCAGAACCACTCCAGGTTTATTAGTAATTCATGTCATCTTAAAAGCAAAGCAACGGAAAAACACCCCACCACTTCCCACTTTCTTCTTTTGAGGGATCAATTTCTCTCTGGTGTTTATTTTCATAAAAGTAACTTCTATATTTTTTTCCTCTCTCAAATCTTTAATCCCAACAGTAAATCTACTTAAATTTTCTTGAAGGACTTATTTCAGATTTCATACATGGAAACCAAACTTAATACTTCAAGTATAATTATTGAAAAAAAAAATTGAATCTTTAAATTAAGAACTCCACTCACATATATTCATGATGTATCAGAGTTGGAAAGTGATAAAAGAAGAGGTTTAGAGATTACAATGAAGCCACCTCTTTACTTGCCCAAATTCCAGTTACTTATTCCTGTACCACAATAATCTGACCAACTAACTGGTCACTAGAGGGACCATACAGACAAGTCCAAATCTATAATCAAAAAAGGATCAAAGGACATTATCAGCTGTTCTTCATATACTAAACACTCTTTCTAGAAGGTTGCTTTCAAACAAGGTACAGAAAGCAGACTGTAATAAGCAACTCCATAAAAAAATCAGGACCATTCAAAGACATTTAGATATAAAAGTAGAAAGCCTGTTCTAAAGGTATTCTTCACCTGAAAAGAAAACACAAGCCAAGCAACAAGCAACTTTCTTGGTATCAAAAGACTACTTTAAAGGGATGTAACTAACAGAATCTGAAAGAAATGTCACAATGTAGCACATTACCCAAATATTTTGAGACGGAAGAAGAAAAATGAAAACAAAAAAGCAAAAAAAAACACCCCAAAAAACCCAACCCACACCACAACAAAACCCAACCAAAAACCAGAAGACTACTCAATGTTCATTTTCCACTTAAAAAAAAAAAATAGAAATCTCTATTAAATAATTGCATGGCAAATATGAGAAATCCAGAAAATAATGGGGTTTAGTTATGCACAATACTGTTTAAGAAACTATGAACTATTTTTTAATTTCCAATTGTTTTTATTTTCATTTGGATTAACAACGTGATATGAATATTGTCAATCAATAATATAGTAGCAACTATAAATCATAAGCAAGCCAGACTGCTGTTCTGACCCATGTTCAAATCTAGGGAAGCACTGTCAATAGTTTTAAGTATAAGCAAAAGGGGTTTATTTTTTAGGATTTTTTTTTTATATTAATGATATTAATGAGAAGGAATTTCTCACTTAAAGAATCATCTGTAACAAGGCTAGACTAATTAAAAAAAATTGTTCAAATAATGTTCAAATTATTTTCATTTAATATTATCTTTTGGGAAGTGTTACATCATGATCTTTGTGGGCAGCATCTACCGTGAACACAGTAAATACAATTAAAATGATTCAGGGAGGGGAAACCAACACAAAAACAAACAAACAAAAAAAGAAAATCAACAAATTCAGCTCCTGCATTTTGATAAAACAGTCTGCTATCTCTCCTCTTCTCCCTCCCCTTCCAAAAAAAGACATGTCAAACTTGAATATCTCTTGCTCTAGGCAATAAACTGATGGATGGTATAACCAGATGTACTTTGCTTATCATTAGATGACACACACATTTCTCTGACCTCCACGTTGAAAAATGCTCCAAATTTTGCTTGCTTTGTTTAAAAGTAAAATTCAAAGATAACTGTGTTATACGAAGCCACCATCTACTTTTGTATATGTTCTGTCCACATAAAAACAGCTAGCATCTTCTTTTCAAATATGGATACACAAGAGAGAGATTTTCCATTTTTAGACAATTGCTTGGAAGGCACAACCTTCTGCTTACAAGCAGAACATGCTAGTGACAGTAAATCACAGCCAGAAGGCAATAATCCATGTACAAAGGGCAACATAAAGACCATATTGTCCCCATTCATATTATGGTGCAGTCACCTATTGCTGAAGTACCTCTCCAAGTAGACTTTTTTCAGCAAGGAGGAGCAGGAACAATTAATAGGAACACTCTCCCATCCATCTTTCTCTCCTCTGCCTTCGCTTTACCTATATGTGCATACACTCACACACATGCATAGGTCACAGTCACATGGTACTTAATCTTTAGTAAGGAATGCTAGGTAATTTTTCGCAAGGTCTGCTTAGTAGAGAGCAACCCAACAGCTCCCTTCCCGAAGGGCAGGAGGCTGCTGAGAGCTGCAACAGCATGCTGTGTTTGCTTCTTAGAGGTAGGACAAAGAAATACAGGATTCCCAGAGGAACTGCAGAAGATAACATGCCTGAGACCTTGGTAGAAATCTCTTTCATGGTCCTGATACAGACCATCCCGTCATGTAGCAACCCCTCAAGTGATCACTGTTACGTTACGTAATAAAAAGCAGAAGTGTGCATTGCAGATCCCTGGTGCTAGATGTGATGGTGGAATGCAAACTGTTGCCAACCCCTCCCAGGACTCACCTGTACTGTGGGAAAATGTGGAACGTGGCCAAGGACTTTTAGAGCCTTCTGGCAGTCTCTGCCCTAGGCAGTTGCCTCATTTGCTGATGCCTAGAGACTGACTTGTCTCATCAGGATACTGTGGTGAATAATAATGCGTGTCCCCATGCTTACTACAGGAGGAAAGTACTGCTGGAATTATTTTCATTGCACAACAAAATCATTGAGAAGCTATGCAAAATGAAGTCACTCTATTCGTTGTCACTCTGATTAATAACCATGGCTTTAACACAAATTTTAAGCACTTGATCAGGATTTATAATACATTTTTTTGATGAAACTGAACAAAACAAAAATAAGTAACCTGACTCTTACAAAGAAAAAAATGTTTGATATTTCCATTAAGGAGCTACATGGGGCTCATCATCAAGGTTATATTATCATGACATTGCACCCAGACAAGTCAGGTACTTGTCTGCTGCAATGTTCAGTATACATAATCCTGTTGTTCTTTTCTGTCCTCTTCTTCCCTCCTGTATGCAACTAATGTGAATTTTCCCATCAATGGAAGTATGGCTGTGGACAAACTAAAATACAGCACATGATGTAAAAAGGGAGGAATGCACACATTTGTGAAAGAGGAAACAATAGTAGCAGCTCTAAATTGTGATGATTCAGTCTTTCCAACACAAAATTATTATGGAGGTGAAGTGTATCCTTTCCTTTTAAAATAGAAATTATGCATCCTTTGAGGCTAAAGAAAAGAACTATGCCTTTGCATAAAATAGGACCTCTACAATAGCTGCTTTGGTTCACAGTAGGAAAGTCAGCTAGCATATTGTGTAATAGCTACAACATTTTTCCAAACTTTCATCATTTCAAAGTTTTTTAACTATCATTTTTTAGAACAAGTCATATTTTTTTGAAATGTATAATAATTGAACACATAATAGAGCAGTCAGTGGTGACAGTCCAATGAAAAGAGGATTCCATTAAAGAGCAACTCGCTTTTCAAACCATCCATAGATAGCAGAATGTCTAACTGTTTACATCAGCAGCATTGAATATGCTTTTTCAGTGACCTCTGACACATACTTGGGTACTTACTTTCCACTATTTTCAGTCTTGATCAGCTCTGTCAACAGGTATTATATCATAGTGCTCTTTATAGTCCTGTGTAGTCACAATATTTTCAGAAATTATGTGTGATATCAAGACAACTAAATCTGTTAGATTAGGAACTCTATAGATAAGAATGTCAGGTTTCCTAATTGACATCAGCAGAATTTCTCTAAAAGCTTTATCAAACAATGCTAATACAAAACCTCCAGTTAAGCAAACACAGTGCCATTTATGACGTCTCATGTGCACGAACTGGCAGTATTACTTGAGGAATAAACTGCCTACCACTAAGTCCAGGCTCACTTTTCTGAATGGGTCTTTCCCTCTTTTCTGTTCCACATCTTTATTTTTGTAAGTAAATTATATTCTTTCTTCAGAGAGCAGCAGGGGGTTTGGTTTGTTTGGGGGGGTTTGGGTTTGTTTGTTTGTTTGTTTGTTTGTTTGTTTGTTTGTTTCCTGAATGTCATCCAGACAGTCAACTTAGAACAAGGAATGCAAAGAGTAAAATCCAACTCAACCAGGTAATTTTCTTCTTTTTTCTTTTCATGTACTTTCCACATGAAAAATATGAGACGGGTTTCAGAATTTCAGTTCACAGAAATGAGTTTGTCTGTCATCATCGACATTTCTGAGGAAGAGACTTGTACTTGTCTACAGGGACACATTTTGACCTCAGTTACATAAGTATGCCTCCAAAGGCTCCTTATTCTTCACTGAAGGAACTTGCTGTTTTTCCTCAAGTAGGCAGGTAAACTTTAAAAAAAAAAAAGGTTTCACATGCTCCAAAGCAAGCAGCTGTGTCATCCATTTAGAATAGGAGGTCCAATGCCAAACAGCAGTAAAAAATGCCATTTACTGATCTATGCATTGCTAGATCTTCAACCTGTAGCCAGGGTAGCTCTATATAGGATATTGAACAGGGCAAAGGCTAATCAGATCTGTTTTATTGTCTTTATTTCAGGCTAAAGTTCTTCCAAAATCATTGGCATCTATCGTCTAATAATTTCATCTAAACTGGATGTCACTATTCATGTCACCTACAATGTCAAAAAACATGTAGCATCCTTTATTAAAAAAAAAAAAAAGCCATCAACATTGAATGTTTTCCAACTTGCAAAAAGTTTAAATAGTAGTTTCCTGTTTCTGCTACAGCTCTTTCAATTAGTATTGTGAAGTGTTTGCTTAAGTCCCTTAGATCATTGGTGTCTGTGGTCTTTCACAGATCCTCCTTCTCTAAATCATAGAGAAACAATTCACAAGGTCAGTGCTAATTAAAAAAAAATATACAGACATTTGTTAGACTGTAAATTGCTCTTTTATGTTTTCTGAAATAATATCTCTCTTTTTTATTTTAGGTACTATGGGTATTTAAAAAAATAACAAAAGTGTGTTAGAAGGAGCTTCCTGCCAACAGTCCAATTTCAAATATCTTAAATGTCTTTAAGCTTGGCTGTGTCAGTCTACTGCTTCCTAAAACAGGTTTTAGGCTGCAGCCAAATGGAGCTATCAGAAACAAATGGTTATTCATCTTTAGACAGCACAGTGCTAACAAAACATAAAAGTTACCCTTTGCCTCAAAGAGCTCAGGATTTTTCCACAGTGTTCACAAAACCTTGAAATGTAAATTTAAGTTTGATATTTTTCAAGTCAAATAAGAAGATGGCAAAAATTATTTTTTCCTTAATTTGCCCACTTCCTTCTCCCCTCAGTTAAGCTTCTGTTTTATATCTCCTTGTTTTGCTTGTATTGCATTTTGCAAAGTTTAGGTAGATTGATCAATATTATAAGAATTTATAATTGGGAGCACATGAGTATGAATGTAAAATGAGTGATTTCTTACTTTTTCATGTCTTAAAGCATTCAAGTATTCAAAGTAAAATCCCAAAAAGTCAAAATCAAAAAACACTCTACAGAATTGAAAACAAAACACAACCTTACCTAGAGAAACATTTTGAACATGTGGCCTAAAGTTCGTACGATGAGGGCCAAGATGATGCCTACATACAGAACTTTAAATCTAGCAAAAGCTTTGAGGCATATTTGATGGTTTCCTCAGGCTCATGCAGTGTCTCAGTTTCTGTATGGGCAAAATGGAGTACAGAGATTGCACTTACTGAATTACTACTTACTGCATAAGAAGAGATTTATATAGCAAAAGTGTAAAGCCTTATGTGAGAGATAAATATCATTAATTGTTCACTGCAGTACAGCAATATTCTGACTCTCCTAATTCCTAGACATAATTATCTGTTTTTTTCCATAGTTTGCAAAGTGTATCCTCAAAGACAGGAATAAAGAATGAGAATGCTGATTTGCTTCACTGTGACATTTTAATATCCTTTGAGCCACTGAAAGATGCTTGTGATTTATCAAAACAACATTTTCACGTTTCTGCAAATTCAACATTTTATACATCCAAGGACTTATCTGCACTGGTGTCCAAGAGGGAGGGGGAAGGGTACTAACTACTTTTTATCTTTTTTTAAGTGTTCTGACATAACTTCACAGCCATCCTTTTAATTACAGCTGATCAAATGAAAAATTCTATTTATTTTTAGAAAAATGCCCTCTGATATTATATGTGGGCCCAAGAATGGAGGCATCTGAGACAACTCATTTGATATGAAAGCAGCAGAGTTTGTGGCCCCGTAGTTATTCTGGATCTTGACAAGGGATCAAGAAATACAGACATGGGAGCTCACTTGGCAGATACATCTAACAGGCCTGATTTAACCCACCACTAAGCAGAGGAACATCTACATTTTGGCCAACATAGGCCACCTGAGGGCCATGCTAGCTCTTGCTTAATTGAGCTACAGCTGGTTCATTGCAGGGCTCTTCAGCCAATAAGGCCTTCTATCATTAGCGCTGGCAAACCTCTTCACTGAAATTTAGTGCATCGCTTTGCTCTCCATATTACAAAGGCATTTTACAAAGTTTAGCCAGATGTTCAGAGATGCAGGTTTTAACTGAACCCATCAGCAAGAAATCAATGAAAAAGATTCATTCAAAACAAGTTGGTATTTACAGATGTAACTCCATCTAACACCAGGGAAAGAAAACGTTATAGGGCAGGATAGTGGGAAGCAAGTGGCCAGCTGTGACGGATACTGAACCATGCCCAGATCAACCTCCCTTTTTTCCACCTCTGCCTGTGGTTGTTACAGGAGTTCTGGATGGGCTGTGTCACAGGTAAACACTCCTCCAAGGATGGTGCACCCTTTGCAAGGCTGCAGAATAAATACCGTGTTACCGTCCATAAATTATCCCCATATTTGAGTTTAACACTCCTCACATAGCCACCATGCTAGATGGGAAATCAGATTGAAAACCCTATATTTTATCATGTGCTAGGCCCATAAAGAGAGCAGACCATAAACTTTTTAAGGATATGCTCTTAACAGTCACTTCAGCTCCCTGTTTGTAAGAGCCAGAATTTACCTGAGTAAATAAATATAAATCAGAAAACAGCCTTTCACAGGACCCCAGTCCTATGGACTCCTTGTGACCATACATGTCTACATGGTTCCTGCTCAGGAGTCCCACTTCTCCAAATCCCACTGCTCACGGTTTGACCTCTCCCCTGATGTTTAGGAAGTAAAGAGAAACATTTCTCTTTTGGGAACAGATGGACACATTAGGGCTGTTGACAGCTGGTTATGCTGACACCCAGTCTAATCGCTTTCTCCTCAGTGTCTTCCCAATGCTTCTAGAGTAACATTACAGAAAACTAAAGAGCTACCTATTGCAGTGCGAGAAGCACGAAATTGCTTTATTTTTGCTGGCTGTATATTAGCTTGTATCTGTTCTACACACTTCACTGCTGTTCCTTTCTGAACTTGATTGCTCCATTCCTTGTTCTAAAAAAACAGCTTCCCAAATAAGAATAAGTCTAACACACTTTTTCTTCCCTTGCTCTTCTAGTTTCCTGCTCCATTCTATTCACAGCCAGCCTTTCCTAGACTGCTTTGCAGTTCCCATCCCTACTGACCATATATTAAGTAAATCTTCAATGGCCTACTTACCAGATACTCATGCAAAGCTCTACCTATTGATCACTGTAAACCAAGAACCAGCACAGTGGCTAAAAGCAGGTTTCAACTATTTTCTAATAGCTGAGATACTGGTCCGTACGGGTGGGGAGTAGAACATATCCTCTTTGGGTTGCTGGACCTTCTGGGACAGTTTATCCACAGTTGAGACAAGGGAGGAAGAGAGACTTTCTTCATATTGCTGGAGCTGGCTAGCCAATTTATCCACTGTTAGCACCTCTTCATCTTCCCAAAAGTCCTTCATTGCCAATGATTTGGATAACGACAGATCTGACCCGAGCGTGTTAAAACAAATTTGTTGTAAGCATTCATTCTATTAGTTTAATAGTCACTGGTCACAATGTTATATTATAATGATAAAAGAATATACAAAACAAGTGATGCGCAGCACAATTGCTCAGCTAGTTCGGAACCAATGCTCAGCTAGTTCCTGAGCTGTGCTGCCTCCCAGCCAACCCCTCATTATATACGGCGCATAACATCATATGGTATGGAATATCCCTTTGGCAAGTTTGGGTCAGCTGTTCTGGCTGTGTCCCCTCCCAGCCTCTTGGGCACCTCCCACCTTCTTGTTGGTGGGCCAGTATGAAAAGTCCTTGACTGCTTGGCAACAACTAAAACATCAGTGTGTTATCAACATTATTCTCCTCCTTAATCCAAAACACAGCACTATACTAGCTGCTAGTAAGAAAATTAACTCTGTCCCTGCCAAAACCAGGACAGCCTAATAGATTCTTCATTGTTCGAATTAAAATCATTTGGAGCAAAGTTTCAACTCAGATTTTATTTACGAGCATCTATGAACTCCAGGAGGCATGAATTCTGAACAGAAGCACTAAAAGATGCTCCATAATAACTGTCAAAATAAGTAGACAAGGAGATACTGTGTGGAGTATTAGAAAGGGAAGGGCTTAAATTATCCTCTAGATTAGGATCTCGATGTGACACAGTGCAGGAACAAGGTACATCCAAGTTCAGTAACCAAGTCACCCAGACACAGGATCGTGTATTTCAATGCTCCTCATTAATACACTGGATTGAATCCAGTACTGACTTGCCCCTGTGATGTGTCTGAGGTTAAAAATGCCTGTGTACTTAGCTTAATAGGGACCATTAAGGAAATGCAAAAATAGCATTGATTTTATATAAGAAGAGTATCTCAGATAAATGGTGCAGTTAAATGGCTGCACACTAATTTTTTTCTGAACTCTGGCAATTTTGTTTCACAGAAAGTATCCTATCTGGATGTTATGGAGGAGTTTGTTAGCATCCTTATGTTAATTAACTCAAAATATTCACTACTTCTTTTCCCAAAACAGGAGTTAATAGAGGGAAAGTGAAAAATAAACAGCACATTAAAAAAAACTCTGCTAAGATTGATAATGGAATGAAGCAATCAACCAAATATTATGCAACTTTTTTATCCTAAGAATTTCTTTCTTATAAAAATGCATGAGTAGTTTTCAAACATTTTCTCACTTTGAAATGAAAACAGGAAAATATTTCATTTTGAAAATATGAAGACTTTTATTTCTTTGTTTGTTTTGGATGAAATATGACTTTTTCAATAGCAAGACATCTTTTTTAGCCAACACAAGTACATATTTTTCCTAACAAAGTAATTTGACAGACAAAAATACCCAACTCAAATACACCTTAAATTCCGCAAGTCTCCTGCAAAGGATATCAATCATAACAGAGAAAACAACCTCTTCTTTGAGACAGGAAGGAGGAAGAGATTTCCAATTCTAAATGCAATTAATTTTCATTGATTAAAACCACATGTTGTTTTTGGGTTTGGAAGTTTGATTTGGTTTGGTTATTTGGGTTTTTTGTTTTTTTTTTTTTTATTATTTTTGGCTAATTTAGGGCATTCACATTTATGGTCCTATGTTCATATGTTCCTGTGGTTTCCTTCCAACAATTTATTATTAGGTGTCAGATGTAGTAAGAAAAGAAATCTAAATGGAAGTGACACAGCAAAGGCAAAACATTTCATCTTTTAGCTGACTACAATCACAGTCAATGCTTTCCTAACCCACCCCTCCCACTGATCTTCTTCTAAGTCCTCAGCCAGGGAGCTCCAATGCAAGGTAGTAAGAGCTCCATAGACAGAAATCTGCAGCACTGAGTACATGCAGTATTTGGTTTATTAATTAGGATATAAAACATTCCCAGCAAATTATCAAGGGTTCCTAAACCTCCTTCATGCTTAGTCTATGCCTTTTCCTATTGCTGTACTTGGGAAGAAACAGAAAGAATGGACCTAAGTAAAGGACTGGTTTAGGAGGTCCTGCCTGAGTGTTCGCAGCAGCATCAATAACAAACAGGAAATCTTGAAGCTTCTTTGTTTTTCAGTTTCCCTCTATGTAAAATGAGGGTAATAATTCTAATTAACTGAAATGGGGTCTGGGTTTGTCATACAGGAAAGAGAGATGTCAAAATAGACGGGAATAAAGGCTTCCCTGATTTTCTACAGAGTTCGTGATGCCTAATTTCTTTCGCACTTTAAAAAAAAAAAAAAAGTCAGCTCTAGAAAGTGCTATGAATAACCATTGATAAGGATGTAAAGAACTACTGTCAATAGAGCTCATGCAAAAAAGGAGAAGACGCATGAAAGAAAAGGAAAGCAAAATCCAGTGAATAACTTCTTTTTAAATTCCTTTTGAATACGCACAACAGCATCTCACAAAATCTTGTTGGGCCACCGACATTTAGAGGGGTTCTCTTTTTCTCATTTATTCTATAAAAGTGGTGAATGGATGCTGTGACACAGCACATGTTAGTCTATCACTTCTTATTTATGGGTGGACTTTTGCTTCCCAGCCCTGAAATTGCCTTCAGCAAGTCACAAATATCTACTTTGAAAAGAAGATTCATTTTGCTTCTCTTGTTCTAACTGAATTTTTCCAAGAAAATCCACATCTTATCTGTTTTCAGCAAAAAAAAGATTTCAAGATATCCATTACATTTATTAATTCAAAAAACATTAATTAAAAAAAATTAAGCAGAACAAAAATTATTATGTAGATGATTAATCCCCTTATTTTTCTGGATTCTTCCATAAGAATTCCACATTTAAATAAAATACAGTGCTAGCATTTGTTTTTTCCTGTTTTTTTCCCCACTATTTTCTTTTTCTTAACCTCTCCCCTCACATCAGCAGCTGCTTCCATATTTTATTATAATTCAGAATGAACTGCAAAACATTTCAGATAAATACATTATAATCTCAAAATATTTTAAATTGTTGCACATACACATGAAAATTGTTATGCTTATTGAGAGTCTTGCACTCTTGTGAAATTTCATATCAACAATCTACAGAAATGTTTTGCTTGCAGAACACACTGACTATAATGAGTATTTCTTTGCATAGAATATATCTATA
The DNA here is from genome assembly GCA_013400195.1 of Aramus guarauna. NCBI lineage: Eukaryota > Metazoa > Chordata > Aves > Gruiformes > Aramidae > Aramus > Aramus guarauna. The sequence goes on along the minus strand of VXBL01006464.1, from coordinate 310,464 downwards.
TAGTTTTTGTTTGTTTTTAAATTTGCGAACTATTTTGTACAGTTAAGGGATCCATTTTACTTACAGTATAGTTGTCTATTTTCATATAGTGATTTTTAGCTTCTCAGTGACTTTTTTCTTTTTCATCTTAGAAATACTTTTTGGTTTTTAAATGAATGCCTTTCTTGTCAGTGCTGTGTGAAAAATCATTGTAAGTCAGAAGAGAAAATGGAGTATATAGAAGGATTCTCAGTCCTCAGTACAGACAAAATACTCTTACAGGCATAAAACAAATGTAAGTCTAAAAAACAGGGAGAAATATTTTTTTCATCATTATCACTAAAGGATCATGGAGAAAAAAAGAGATGTTACTTTTGGATAGGGTATGTCTCTTTAAAGAATAAAATATGGGTTTACCAAAGAATGGTATTTAACTAGAGAGAGTTGGGCAGGATGTTTTAGAAAGGAAAGGCAGTAAAAAAAATTCTCTGCCTCTAGAAAATTACAGTCTAAAAATTAAAAAGTCGGCTCCACAGCTGAACCCAAATTCCTGACACACTTAGAAAATACATTTGGTCTTCTGTTTTAATGTAGAATGGGGAAAAACACTTAGAAAAAAAAAATCCCTAGGCGTGCAATTGAAAGACAAGAGCGCTGTATGTCAGCTCTGTTTTCCCTGCTGGAATACATAAACCCCGAACAGAGCTTGCCCTGACCTTCCACAAGTAGCAGGGTAATTGTTCTTGGGATTTTATGACTATCACTATCTATTTGCAAAGAAAGCCATGGATAAAAGAGGAAAATGAATTTGAATTTGCAGTGAAAGTGAGCATTGAGTACTGGGCTGTTCCCCAACTGGAAGAGAGCCAGACTTGATCCCTGGGCAGAGAGCCAAGGAGACATCCCTGCCGTGGTGCATGGCCAGCTTCTGCAGCTGGAGAGTTAAGCTGGGCACAGAGGAGGGACCTCTGCATCGTCTTCAGAGCACACGAAGATTTAAAGACACTGGGGCACTAATTTTACTATCCTTCCTCACTACCAGACATAGAAGCGGGGCAGCAGTAAAGGACTCAAGTTTTGCATGGGGAAACTACACAGAGCAATCCCTCCAGGGCACCACATTGAAGGGTAAATCCTTCTGAGAAGAATGAGAGAATGAAACCCAAACAGAGAGCTGAAGCCACAAAGATATACACAGGATGCATCTCTTAATTCATAATTCTACACAGTCCTCTCAAGCATGTCCCTAGTGTCAAATTGCTCCTTCTTGAGCTGCCCTTTTAGTTCTCCATGGTTGCATCCGATTTCTGTCCAGCTTCGGAGAGCAGGGTGTGAAACAATCCCTCTCAGTAGTGACGTTTATTGACCACATCTGCCTGCGAGGCGAAGGTGGAAGCCAGCCCCGGGGAGGAGGATCCAGCCCAGGCTGGGGGTGGTTTTGCCATGTCCAGGTCAGGGCTCATCCCCCACCCACGCTGCTGCAGAGGGGCTCAACAAGGACAGCCGCTCACCTGAGACGTCAGCAGTGCCAGCATGAATTTTTAACTCCTCTGTTCACCGAAGCAGCAGTTGCTTTCGGTCCAATTCACTGCACAGGATGTGCAATCTTAGTTATATGTGGAGGAGAAATTCCCATATTAATTCATATTGAGTGTGCACAACAGTCAGTGACAACAGTGGCAGTGCGGAGAGAGAAAAGTAAGAGGGATTTCTGTAATCCATATTGAATTAGTTACTTTAAAATGAACAGTGAGTATTCCATGAAGGTATCCAAATAAACACAGAACTGTTCAGATGGCAGTAGGGGAAAGAAAACTTGCAGGCGTAGAAAAGAAAAGGACACAGTGAGGTAGGAAAGAATAAGTTGCCGTAGATATATACCTACAGCCTTCATTTCATGCACCCATAATTCTCTCTGGCAGCTGCATGATTAATTCAAAGACTTATTGATTTTTTTTTCTTGCTCAATCCTGCTGACCTGCTTTTGTTGACAGGTCTGTGTGGATCACACTCCTCTGCCGGCTGAAAGCATGGCATCATGTCGGTCTCCATGGCCTGCAGTAAACATTTCAACTCATTCAACACCAACAGTAATTGAGTGCATGGTAAAAACATGCAGAGCTTATTTCAAACCAAACAAATATGAACTGCAAACTGGTAGGCTACTTTTGCTGTGAAAAATATCTGTAATTTCAATTATGAAGTGATTTTGATGGTGGGAAGAACATCTGAACTGTTTAGTCTTTCTTCTCCTGTACTCTTACTTTTATAAGAGTAACTAGCTTTATGTTTTCTACCAAAACCAAAGACATTTTGGTACAGCAACTGCTTACAGCATAAAATGTTTAGCCTTTGCATCTACCACCTTTCTTCTGCAGGACGAGTGTGTCTGCCCCTGTGCAGTTACACAGCTTGAGCTCACACACCAGATCACAGGCTTTAAAATTTCACTTGATTCTAGCTAAATGATCACCTGGCCTTCATTGTAATCTTCCTCTGAAGAGAAAACATACATGCATTTAAAATATGCCTTTACAGTTTAGCAATCCAGGTGAAGCAACAGAGGTAGAACACTGATGTCACAGCAAATGAAATTAAGCTCTACCAGACAGGTACTTCCAAATCTTTCTAATGAGTCATTCTTCTAATGAGTCTTTCAATTAAAATTGGACTCTTGACAGGGAATACAAATCAAATGAGCATTTGTATGGCATCGACAGCCATAGAAATTTGCAGCTTTATTTACTTAATAGCACTGTATTCCACAATGATGTTTTAGTTGAAATCAGTTGCCTGGTACACCATACAACACTGGAAAATACTGTTTCTGTTTCTTCCAGTTGTCACCTCTTGGTATCTCGTTGATGTATTAAAAATAACCCCCCTAAAAAAAAAATCATGGCTGGTAACAGTACTGACATTCTACCCCGCTCAAAGTGCAGCTAAACCACGTACACAGGCAAAAGCTGCACGGTACAGAAAATTCTGGGTAGTAAGGCACACACACATTAAAATGAATCTCATGCATCAATTTTGTCCCCTCATATCAAAACTGTCAGAGCTCATTGGCTGTTTGCTCAGGTTAGACAGAGTTTTGATGGGAAACCTCAAGCATACAGTGCTTAATGTGGTCATCTACTTATCCAGTGCCATTCAGGAAGGTGACAAGATCACGAGACACTAGCAGAGCACATTTATAAGGAAGAAAATGATGCTACAATCAGTATTTCAAAAAGCAAAAATGAAAATAAATAATAAAATTAGACCTGAAACCAGCACAGTGATTAACTGAAGTATGCTTCTGCTCCTAGCCCTTCAAAACCAAATCTGACAGCACTGAACCTTGCAGTCTACAAATCAGACCCCCCCCCCCCCCAAATACTGCATATCAAACCAAAGCAATAAAAATATTGCTTCAAATATTCAAGAAAAATTATATGAACCAAAAACTGCCTGAAGAATTGTAAACAAAGAGCAAAGATAAAATGGAAAAATGTTGAGTGAGCACCTCTGAAGGTTAGCTGTCAGTCTGATCTTATTTCACCTTTAATAAAGATCTGGTAAACATCAAGTTGATTAAAATGCAGGCCATATTTATTTTTGAAGGTTTTACAAACCCCAGAGAGAATTAATATTACAGGAACTGAGAGGGCGAGAAAAAGCTGGCCAGATGATAAAATGGGATTCACCCCAGGAAAATGAAAGAAATTTCAAGTACATCTGGAGAGAAAATAATGTGACACACATATTTCCAGTGAGAGACCAACTGTGCCACTGAATTCAACCAGGCTGAAAGAAACCTCTTCATGACTGGCAACATCAATAACAAGGTGGTAAAACAGAACAGTTAGGGCATCAGATTGGATAACATTATGCATGGTCCAACAGACCCTCAGGCCCATAGAGAGATGTGATAGGTACCCATATATGTGTGTGCGTGTGTGTGTGCGCGTGTGTGTGTGAATATACACACACTCATGAATGCAGAGAGGGAAAGACAGGATTTAAAAAATAAATAAATCCAAATATTTGAAGCCTCAACACAGAAAGCAGAGTTACAGTCTCCATCTCTCTCTCTTTTTAAATCACAAGAGCACAAGAAGCAATTCTGAAGGTAGCCTGAATTCAATCAAGTTTTTCATGAGCTTTAACTGTGTAAGTAGAGAGGGGGAAAAAATAAAAGGTTGAGAAAAAAAAATAGAGAAAGAGGACTGGGGGTTGTTGGGAGATTTTTTTTTTGCTTTTTTAAGTGAGGAGAGGGAAAGGATCCCTTCAATTGATGGAAACAGAGGGCTATTCAAAACAGAGCAGCAGCAAAGGGGAAAAAAGTTACAATGAACTTGTCTCCTCGACACACTTCGTTACTGAAATGACAAAACCACTGCTGCTGTTTGTGAACCCTATTAGTATTAAAATTGCCAGGCTTAATGAAACAGAGAAAATTTTGGCTTTCTGCCCTTTAACCACCAAGATGCCCCACTTAAAATACATTTTTCTCCTCCATCTCTCACAAACATCCAAAGATGTGCTGCTCCTTCAGAGCAGCCAAAACATCCAGTCATGGTGAGGAAAACCTGGAAGTTCCCTCCACAGGAAGACAACAGTCTCTCTGATATTAACACCTGCATTTCACAAGCACGCTTCTCTGTGCTGATCAGTTGACCAGAAACCACTCCTTCGCCTACAATCGTGTCACTCACTTTCCTCTGTGCTATCAAAATGTGATTCTTTGACATGTGGATCAGGTGCTTTCCTTCTTCATCCCTTCAAGTCACTCTAAACACTTGCCACCCACAAAGCTGTTGAAATCCTTGCATCTACCAATTCCACCGCCAGAATTTTAGAATTATTCAGCTGATGAAAATACTCTGGCGTAAGGGAGTAGGAAGCAAACACCGAGCACAGGCCGCAGAGTAGCCAGAGGAAAGGTTCTCCAATGAACGGTGTAAGTACATTGCCATGCTCAGTTACAATTTTAGTCTACAATAAGGCAAAGGAGAGCATGAAAAATGTTTGCACAAGCAGAAGTGCAAAGTATTTACCATCTCTACTTTCTGGGATTATAAGACACTCTCCTCTTAAAAGAGGAGTGCTCTCAGGAAAAATGCAGATACCTACACATTTCTTAAATAATAAAGCAAATGACTTCTTTCCTAGGTCCCTTAGGAAAACAACCTTGTTGCAAGAGAAAGTGAGAAAGCAATATATTGCCTTTAGAGGTGGGCAAGTGCACTTTACATGTCTTCAAGAAGCTTAGAAAACACATTACTGTAGCAGCAAACCTACAGTTTGACCTAAGCATTGCTGAACATTACTTGCATTAGCTTTCCAGGGAGTCAAGGAAGCTCAGCAGATGTAGGGGTTTGATTGCTTTACTTTCTGTGTGCTATCACAACTTCGAATAGAAGAATTAAATCTCATGGACATATTTCTGGTAGCTTACATTCAGATTTTTTTTATTTTATATGTCACTAATATTTAAGCATAAAAAATTTTGCTCTTCATCTCACTCCACCTGGAACCAGAAAAAGTCTTGCATCTAGTGCATTCAGTGGCATAGGTTAAGTGTCTGTTGAATGCTCGCTGCTTGGAAAGCCCCGACATCAAACAAAACCAGGAAAGATCATAGCTCATCTCTACTAGACACAGCCTCAGTCAAATGGCTGGATTTAATCCCTGTGATCATCAGCAATAATCTAATTCTGAACACAGGACTCTGCACACAGGACCACTCTCCATAAATAGAGAGATTTTTTTTTTCCCCATGATGTACAAACCTCATGGCTGAAAAAAGCAGCAATTGCTCTGTGTAAACCGAGCCACTGCTGTAATCTCCAAACCCCAGCACAAACGAAAACTGCAGTGCTGTATTTTAGATGCCACCACGTGATAACTACTGTCAAACATTGACTGCCTTCTGTCAACCGCAGCAGTTCAGAAAAGCCCTTTATGCAGAAAGAGATCCAAGATCCCCTCAGCCTTTTAAAGACAAGACTTGAGGAACTGCGTGTAAATAAATAATGCAATTCATTACATCAAATGTAGGTCATTGTACATCAGTGACACTTCTCAAGCCGTGGTCCAGTGTGTCTAATTTCTGGCCGATGGAGAGTATGCTGGCTGGAAGGCTCATTGGCTGTCAATCACAGCCCTTCAGGGAACTGCGTTCCATTCATGCTTACACACCTTTTCCTCAAAGCTGCTATTCTTTCAGTGCAGATTTAAATATGCCATTGTGCACAGTCGTTATTATCTGTCTCTCTCCTTTTCTACCCTTTTTAAGCAGTCACACTCTATATATAAATCAGACAGACTCTTGCATGGTATGTCATTAGACAAGAAAATGGAAATTCAGAAAGGTCAGGATATGAACCTATTCACGATCCTGCTCTTGGCACTAAGCTATTCAGATACATGGAGAAACTCAAAATCCCTCATAGTTATCAGCATCAGGACAGAAGGCATTCATAACAGAAGTACAGTATATGTAGTAACAGACCAAATGTAATTCTTCAGCCTTCCTCTTTGTTTCCATCTGCTCTTCATTTTCCTCTTTGCTGATCCCTTACACTGACCTTTATTTTTAATAATCCCTTTCTGTCCTCCTTCCCCTATAACCACACCCATCCTTTGCTCTCTCTGGGGCTAATTAACACATGAACAGACTCAGCTCTTTGCTTTCACCTAGGCAGAGAAGAATCAGCAGTTATTTTGTCTTTACCTTCCCTCCTAGTCCAGCTTCACCATTCTGCGTATGAAGAAGAAATACTACGAGCCAAGCACTAGTCTCCCGTCTGCCTCGCATTTGCTCAACAGGAGTGGAAGCACGATCTGTACCGTGGCACTTTTCTATATTGTTCCTTGTTTTCATGGCTGTTGTTACAAAAACATACTTGGCTGCACTCTTTGGTGCTGCAGGGCCTAGGCTGCTTTCATTGGTTACAAGGTCAACACAAAGCCTATTCCAAAAGTTTCTTTTTTGGGGAAATAGTTTGTGAAGGAAAGCAGTAAGAAGGAAAGGAAACGTGACTTTTGAGCAAGCCGTATGCAGCTGTCAGTCATACAACTTTCTAGGATTATTTAAGCTTTTGTGTTTAGTGTCATCTAATGACAACGCCTAAGAGCTGGTTACTGATATAAGAGAAAACTGCATATCATTACACTGCTTACTATACTTCAAATTAATTTCAGACTCAGTTTCAAGTCACCTGACAGTATGCAATTCTTCAGAAAAGAAATATCTACGGAAAAGAGATCCTGAAGTCACAGCTGTAGAGCTTGGTAAAGCAGTGTCCTGCACTTTGTGAGCACCATATGACTTCTCAAAATTACCATTGGTCCTTCTATTTTGCCAACATCTCAGAGATTTTTAGGCAAGACATGCACCACAGGAAAGTTTGATTGCCTTTGCAGAAGACACAGATGGGCCAATAAGACACACTTTATGCATTTGTAGGAGGTTGACCATGGCAGAGGTCTGCTGCTGCCCTTGTCTATCATGAGAGTTTGTAATGCAGCTGTATCTAGTGGAGATGGCTGAATGCTTCATCTAACAATTATTATTCAACATGGATCTTTCCAGTATGAAAAGATTTCTATGTATTTGCTGTTGGAAGCTGGGGTTTTCTGTTTTTCCCTGAAAGAAACTAATCCAAATAAGTGGGTTTGTCTTGCTTTAAAAATCTTTTTCCCTCTACCTTGGCCCCTAGAGGACACCCTGAAAAAGGTTTTTGGCCTCAGATTTGCTGTCACATTGAAAGACAAAGTGTAGGAGCAAAATCCCAATTATTTAGCTGTTCCCCTGACAGACAGACAAGCACACACACACACACACCCTTTTCAGTCCACAGCAGTCCTTGTACATGGAAACTTTACAGAATTCAGTATTTCTGGCTCCAAACATAGGCACCTTCCCCTTTATTGAACAGGGAGTCTGACCTATCTGGACATGCCTTGGAAATGCGCTAGCAATGTGTCTTAATATGTTTCAACACCCAATTACTTTACAACAACCTGGAGGCATGACATAAAATTGCAGCCAGGAAACAGAAGATGCTTTTGCCCAGCCATATTTATTACACACTTCGATTACTATGGACATCACTGTGCTCTCTGTGAACTAAGCATACAGACAAAAGCAGATATGTCCAGGATAATACACTGCTGCAAGAACAAAACAAACTCATCATCTTAATCAAGGAATACACCTCTTAAACACTCCTTCTAAAAAGCTAGATTTTTAAATTTTTTTAACATTATAAAAGTATAAACACTTTGCTTTTCTCTTTAAAATGTTGAATTTACATGAAAAGAGAACTGATATATAGAACAGTAAAAAACAGCTGGTTCATCTACAGATGTCTCTATCCTAGCAGTCAGAATGGTATTACAGATAGAATAGTATGTGTAATGTTTACTCTAAACTGTAATTGGAAGCCTTTCAGTTTAAGCCTTTCTGGAAGAAAAAAAAAAAAAAAACAAAAAAAAAAAAAACAAAAAAAAACAAAACAAAACAAAAACCCACCACTAAAAAAAGCTCCTCTGTTGACCACTTGCATATGGAGCGTCCCCACTGAAAAACTGCCCTGCTTCCTGTCATATGAGGTCTCCCATTCCCTCCTGTAAGGTGTAAGCTTCATGGGCTACTTCTGTCTTTTATTTGAAATAGGTATATCATCTCAGTAAAAATAGCATTCTCATCTTTTTCCTCTCTCTCTCCCCCTTCCTTTTTCTTTCAAGTAAACACTATCCAGTTTTCCCACAAAAGCCTTGTCCACCTCAAATCACGATAATCTTCACTCTGTGAGTGTATATCTTTTCATATTCTTGCTCTTTCACAGTAGAGATTTCCCCTCAAGATGGCTCTTATATTTGCTAGTGTTAATGAGTAATCAATTACATTAAGAAACAAGAAAAAAACAAATCAGAACTTGATGTCTGCCAGTATTAAATGGTGAGATAAAAAGCATACCAATGAATCTGGCTTAGCACACGGAGAAAAAACATGCTCGCTGTGGCTGTATAAGCAAGCATATGCATTTACTCAGAATATTGATCATTAGTGGAAAACAGCTCAATAGCCGTGTTATGTCTTGCATCCTGTTCATCAGCACTGGCATTTTAAGACGACAGGATTAATCAATATCTACCATTTGAGTTCATGGCCAGATTATTGCAAAATTGATTATGGGTAAACTCAAAGCAATAGTTTTATGAAATGTGTGGGTTCTGGTTTTTGATTGCTCTCACTATTAAGATACAGTTAAAGAGTATAAATGGTGAAGAAACAAATCTTACAATCATTGTGGTTATACCGGAGCAATGTTTTCCTGTCTTGCCCTTGCATGACAGATGGCATTGACCTGTAAACTAACCTGTGATTTCGCCTCTGAAACTAAATCTTTTCTGTGATGTGATCCAATATGAAACTGAGATTTTTAGTAGCATCAGTTTTAATGGACTGTGTTTTATTTCCATTTAGATATCTAACTGTTGAATTAAGGGATTGTGAGATAATTAGAAACTGGGTTTTTAAGTTTTGAAATTCCTAATAGGTTTTTAATGATTGCATCCTAGTCAACCACAGTCGGAAGTTGCATTAAGGATTTATTTATTTTTTTTTAAAGGATTAAATTTAGGTCCATATAGTAGTTAAATGTTATTACACACTTTTATTCCCCAAAAGTTTGGGGTTAAAATCAATATAAACTAACTAGAATGAAATTGTCTTAAAACAGCAGCCATGATGGTCTGCAGAATTGCCACGCTTTCTTCCCTAAAGAAGGGGTTACAGAGACCTGTGTGCCCTAATCCTGATTCCAGGGTGAAGGGCAGGATTGAGCCTCTCAAAGATATCAGAGAAGTCCTAGGTACTAATGCTTAAGACAAAAAAAAAGAAAAAAAAAATCAGATTGAGAGGACACAATCTATGTTGACAGAGAAAATATGCACTTTTTCTTATAATACAGAAAGAATAAACTTAAAAAAAAAAATCATAGTTAACCATGCAGATATACACAGCCAATATTCACATGTACAGATGTACATGTATCACGTAGTGGTCTATTTTAAGATGAAGCAAAATAAACGCATCCATCCACTGTTGCATTAGATAATCTTAAGCATAGTTTAGATAATCTTAAGCATAGTTCTGTATCATTATATACAGAATATTGGAAAGCTTATTTGCATATTGAAATACAACTCTGAGCCAACTCTATTAACTGAAGTGTGAGTCCTACACTTCAGATGTTACAGAACTCTTCATTGGAACATGCTCAGTTTCAGTTGCTCAATGACAAAAATAATATGCCATATCAAAATCCAATAGCGTAACAAGGACATGGATTTACCAAGCTTAAACAGTGCACCAATAGTATAGGACAACTGATCACCAGTCACATGGTACTTAAATATCTGTGAAATCCTTAGAAAGCTATTTGGGGAAAAAAACAAACAAACAAACAAACAAACAAAACAACCACAAAACCTCAAAAACCCCCAAAAACAAGCTTATGTAAGGAATCAATAAAACTTGGAGAAATAAAATCCATAATATGAATCATATAGAAACATAGATATTTCCATCAATGCCACATTTATCAGAAAAAGAAGGTTATTAATATACTGAGGAGAAGTACAAAAAAACATTTCTACATATTGTGGGATCATAAACACAAACACATTCTGAAGTATACTCTGCAGCAACATTTAACTCAAACTATTTTTTTCCATTCTACATTACCCTGGAACAATATATTTCAAATTTCTGCACACATAAATCGTTTGTATGTGTAAAAACCGCTGCACAGTGTATAATATATAATTTAGATCTGTACTATACTGAAAACATTTTTCCCACATATATTTTCTCCCATGAATTTCTTACAATGTTTATGCTTTAAAATGTTGGATATTCTTTACCTGAATTCCCTCTACTTCCTGAACAATGCCTCATATTTCCTCACTTTGTCAGTAAATAGATTAATGCATATAACTGCTTTAGAATAGATTGTTTCACTTCAATATGTTCAACATACTGCACAGTTTACTCCAGTGTTATCTATAAAGATATTTGAAATTAAAATGTTATGAAAGTATAAATATCAATTACGTACCTCATTTAAACATAACCAAACAAATTTAAACTCAGGATTTCTTCTAATCCATGAGTAACATTACTACTGAAAAACAATTACAACCCAACGCATGCTTTACCACACTCAAATTTCTTTAGCACATAGGAGTTCCCTATCAATGTTAAAATGTGGACCCATTGCCACAGCACCAGGAAGCTGGTTTTATGTCTGGTATAAAACAAAAACCATGTTATTTTCCCCTCAAGCATGCTACAAAAAGCAGGGCTGTCTAAAACCTTCATGTCACACACAGTTATAGGGATGCAGCAATGCTAATGTGAAATACGTTACTGGAAGGATGACATACCATTCAGCTATAATTGACTCAAAGTAAACATCAGGCATTTGGGGTGGGGGGGAAGCCAGGAACCGTAGCTGCCATTGCCAATTGGAAAAGAAAGCCATAACAGCCTACCTGAGACAAGCGAGACTGTGTCTTTCTCCCATGAGACAACAGTGATGTATGCCTCCACAGAGGAGGGGATAATGCACTTGAACACTGCTACATTGCCTCTCATGGCTTTCTGGTCCTCCACACGGACTGTATAGGGTTCCCGTAAAACTGGAGATACAAGAAGACGTTTCGTTAAAAAAGTCGTAATCACACATTGCATCCACTTCCTTGATTTGCCTTGCAAAGTTCCCCCCAAGAAGGTTACTCAGGTTGGTGAATTCTTTTATTTCAGTAAATGATACAGTTTTGCAAGGCTAATTGCAAGTTAATATGAAAGCATTCCCAGATCTTTTTGTTTCCTGAAAATCTGCATTTCACCATATTTCTGTGTTCTTCCCCTGCTTAATTCAGAGGGCAAGAACAAAGACCTTCATAAGAACTGCATATTTATATGGGTAAATGGTGTTATGTCTGCTGTTACTTGTCTAGTTTCTCATGCCATGTTTCCCATCACAAGTTGGGTTTTGCTCTATCAAAGGGTACAAAGTACATACAAGTACTGTGTGTGAATTAGACATCCAGAGGGTAGAAGAGAAGGTCGGTGTCATTTAGGATTTTCAAGAAGTGAGAACCAAAGGATAAAACTGATGGAAGTGACAGCCAGAGAAAATGCAAAGTGTTTCAGAAACCCAGAGAAATGATAGTAAGTAAGGTAAGAGCTACATTCAATTGACTGGCTCTGAAAGAAATTTGTTAATGGTAAGAAAACAGAAGCTATGATTTGGAGTTATATTTAAAAACAGCACTTAGGGGCACTTAGATCCAGGATATGATTTGTCTGGAATCTGGAAGAATTAATTTAATCGATGAAGAGAAAAAAGAACCGGAGAAATCCTTCACACCAAACTACTATTGCTGGGATGAGAGGAAGTTGCATTGGGTAGGAGAATGGAAAGAAGGAAAATCCTGGCACTGAAATGATTCAATAAAGAATGAGTGGTGAAAAATCCTGTGAGCAACAGTTAATGGAGAAGGTGGTAGAGCAGAGAAGAAACAAATGTTGTCTACTACAAGAAGTAAACAGGTAAGACCAGAAGGACAAGCAGCAACATAGACTCTCCACAGGACCATGAGGTCAAGGTGCAAAAAAAAAAAAAAAAAAAAAAAACAANAAAAAAAAAAAAAATCACCACAGCCAACATAGTTATATATCTTGAGGTGGTGAACAAAGTTATGTATCTTGAAGTGACAAACAGTTGCAATGAAAATAGGGATGAATACATTTGAAAATGACATGTGTGTCTTGGCATGCATGTGCCTGAGGGTAAAGGTTATTGGGGAGAACAACTCCAGTGCAGCAGCATAACCAAGTCAGCAATGCTGAAATGCCACATTATGGTGACATTATTTGCCTACATATCCTGCCCACAAACATATACCAACCTCTACCAATTACATTTAACCACATTCATTCTAGAATGAAGGGTCAGTAAATCCTCTGCAGAATTTGCAAAAGTATTTCTATCCACCAGGAACACTGGAATTTCTAAATGTCAACCCCACTTACAATTCATTTCAAGAAAAAAGACAGAGTACTCAAATGTAACTGGTTTCCACAAATGCAAACAGCATTAAGCTTTCAGGTTCAGTGCTACGACTGCAAAAAAGGAAGACTGAAGTTCTCCATCAGTTAGGAATAGAAGAGTTAGGAACTCTAAGCAAAAGTAAATAAATTTCATTATAAATTAAATATCTTTTTAAAAATCAAAACAAATCTATCTTCTATGACAAGATAAAAAACATTAGTTTTTTTAAAAAAATCAATAGTTTATTTTTAATCATAGGTTAAGTTTCTTAACCCTGTTATAAGTGCTGAACTGATCTTATAAGCACCTTTAATGCAGCAACTTTACAACACTGGCTGCCTAGTGATGAAGCAGCCCCCTAATCTTGTTCTACACTGGAGGGAACAGCACATAGATCATCTTAATGAGGCTGACTTTTTGTCTAATGCTCATGCTCCAACCATCATTTACAGAAAAGGCTTGTTTAGCAGCGATACCCTAACACACTGCTAAAGGTATTTCTATTTTTCAGAACAGTTGGCCGTTTTGAAAATCTGCCCAGTTGATCATTTCAGTGAAAGCAAACACAGAAACCATATGTGGGACACAAAACTGGCTAGAAGTTTATTGATTTCCTTGCTTTAAAAGTTGACATCATTTCAGAGGCCCCTCAGTTATTTCCAGATCATAGTTTTGCCAGTTTCCATAAATGACTTGCTGATTTTTATGTTGGTTTTCTTTTTAAATTCCAAGTCTCTGAGTCATGAATTTATATGAGAATCTCAGCCTTGCTAAAAAGATAGATTCTTCCCCGCCATGATTGCACAGGAAAACTTGAAGATGAAATGGAGATATGCACCTTTACTCCCACATGGGACTGGTCTGGAAAAGGATTGGATTTGAGTGTGTAGGTGTTGGGGTTGTGTTTTTCTGGGGGGGTGGGGATGTCTGTTGCATTATATGCAAAATTGCATGCAAAACCATTATGTCAATCATCTGAGAGCTGGAACCCTTATCTCTGCTACCCATACTCTTGGGGAAGCAGGTAAATGAGCTTTGGCCTTTCTTGAGCTGACTGTGAGAATGGGCAGAGCTATGTTAGTCTTTCTATGACTGTGCCATGATCAGATGCTCTACTGATTGCTTCTGTATTCCTAGGAAATCTTATTGCTGTTGGAGGGCACTGGAAAGAGGAGAAGACGGAGAAGAAAAGAGATTAGAAAAGGCCCCCCAAAATCATGCTAATTAGGGCCAATCTGAAACTGTACAGTTTTCACATGAACAGAAAGGTAATTGAAAGTAACACACAAACAAAAGAAGTTTATCACTTCATAACTGAGTAGCATAGGGCTTATCATCTGAACATAAAATACACTTACTGCTATGCACGGAAGACTCTCTCAAAAATTGTATTTTCCTATGATTGAGGGATTACACAAGCCTTTGGAAAAGATACTCACTGATAGCTATTGTCTACCATCAGGCACAATGACAGCTCTGACACACAACATCAGTTCATATGAAGGAAGGGGGCCTGTTTAACTTGTTATCCAAACCTCACATTACCTGAGAAATTGAATCATATGGAGAAATAAAAGAATCATAGAATCATGGAATATCCTGAGTTGGAAGGGACGCATATTCTTGCCTTCTAATTGTCTACAAACCACAGATCTCTGAATGTTAATTTATTGTTAAGAAGAAAAGAATACATTCTCTTATTTAAAAAGAGTCACAGACAAATCTACTTGCTAACTGTTCACAGTTTTCCCTACATAACTCCTGTGTAGGCTTATCTCCAAAGGAAAGTTACTTCTCTTCTGAGAAAAGACTAGTACAGCCCCACCAACAACAAAGAGGTTATGAGGATTTGTATTAGCCAAGGGTCAGCTCTCAGACTAGCTTTAGTTTGTTTGTTTGAATATTTTAATTAACTGAAGTGGGTAGACAAAACCTTCAAAAACTATGCAATCATGTGTTTATGTGTTGTAACAAAAGGCCTGATTTTGATCCCACTCTAATTCTCCACTGGCTGACCCCATCTGCACACAGTCAGTATAGAAATCAGAGGCAAACCCATTATGCTTATTTGCATCTTTTAGCTTAAACAGAAAGCACTGCCTATGGACCAATGTCAGATGCTGAATCGTTACACAGGACATAAGTTTCTCTCGGAAAACAAAGCACAACTGAATACAAGCAAATGGGAAGGGATGTAATTAGATAAGCATTCCTCTTTTCTTCCAGCCCTTTTACAAAATCCAAAGACTGCATCTTTTTCTCTCACAGCTCTTTAATGAGTAAGCATGGTCTGATTAATGATTTCATTATCAGTTATTTTTTCCTTACACTTGTGCAGAAGCTCAATTGATTATGACCTTTGGAAAACTAACTTTTCACCACCAAAATAAATAAAATCAGGGAGGAGAGGGAAGAATCCACTATTTTACTTAATATTGTGAAGAGTTCAGAGGCTATGCTTCTGGCTGATCTTTGATTCACAGCTGGTGCTACTCTTTGTCTGAAACACCCAGGTTTACTGTCTCCTCAAGCCCATTTGAAGCCGATAAAAGACTGTACTTACCGGCCTTAATGTGAACATCCTGACTTCTGATTTTCCCTGAAGGATTTTCAGCTGTGCAATAGTAAGTGTTATCATGGATTAAGTTATTAAAGCTTGAAGGAGGGAAGGGGAAAATTTGGAGAGTGCCATTGGGGTGGACGTGGCGGATCCCTGGGACATCGTAGATCTCCTCGCCCGTTGCTAGGTACCATCTGAGCGTCACAGGGGGGATCCCTGCTGCTGGACAGGGTACCAATGTCCCTGTGGTGCTAGCAAACACTACCTCTTGCAGAGATGCATTGACAAAATATAGACTGGCATGTAGATCTTCACTGAAAACTGCAAGACAGAAAAAGAAAAAGAACAGACCTTAAAACCTAAGAAATTTCACACACAAAAAACAGTTTGACTGTTACTTGCCACAAAATCAAACACAATGCCTAGGGAAGGTAATCAAAACCTCTGAATCCTAATGCAAGCTCTCATTTATTTTTTTTTTTTTCATTTTAGAAGAAAATATCACCAGATTAAACCACACACTAAGTGGTTTACCTCCAAAAGTAAAATGGGAAATCACTTGCTTTGTAGTGTAAACTGAAATAGATCTGATCACTTTTGCATTTGCTGATGCAGCATTCTTTGCAAGGCCAGCAAAAATCCAGAAGTAATCTACTTCCACGAAATTTCTAGCAACTGAATTTCTACCTGGAACACAGACAGTTTCTGTTAGAATTTATAAATTTATTTTTACAATCTTTCCATGTCGAAATGATTTATAAAGTAATAAAAAGAATTGAGCAATCAAAAAATCCCCATAATTCCTTATAACAATAATACATACCTATACTTAATACATATACAACTTAATAAATGCATTATATAATTTGATCAAGTCTTTCTAACAAAGACCTATAAGCCTACGTACAAAGCATGTTTATGGTAATCTCGATTCTGCCATCCATGCAACTATAGTCGTGTGTCCCCCCCCAACCTTAAACTGCAGATTCTGTAACACTGAAAAAAGTCAGTAGTGGTCAGAGCACAGGATTAGCCCTCATTCTTCTGAACACTTCTGCCATGGGCTATTCAGCTAGTTCCTGGAGGGCTTGAAGGCTCCAGGTGGTTTGAAGGTTCCTCAACATTTCATCCAAAACACCTTCCTAACTCTGTCTGAGAGCATATCAGCTTAAGGCATGATTTTTGTTTTCCAATAAACAGTAGGAGACATTACCAATACAACCATTCTGCTGTATATTTGTATATACTGCTAACTTGTAAAAATCTTGCCAATTTTGACGCAAACACAGAAACTAGCGTATTTCACTGTATCTTGAATGTAGTAGTTTCTGACATGATTTTCTAAAGAAAGTGTAGTAAGGAGTAAGTTTTTGAAAGAGTCACTGTAGTGCATGAGGCCCAAGTGAGCCTCAAGACAAATTTCAAAGTTAGTCTTCATTTGCACAAGACAGATGCTATTGTCCTGCAGAAATAACTTGCAATTCCAACACTAAGTCATGAAGTGCCTTGTCTACCTCTGTCACTTAGTTTTATGGTAGCTTGGAGCACAAAATGGACTATTTTTTCCTTCTCTCTTTTGACATCTTGAGAAGACAGAGATTCTCTTCTAAATATCACCTTGGTATTGACTGTTAGGAGAGACCACCTGTCAAAAGACAGTGGAACTAGCTCTGGGAATCCCTGGAACAAAAAAAGTAAGAGACACCCTCCTAAAGCAATAGGGAAAGATTTCTGGTACACAGGAGGTAGCCAGATAAATGGGCATCACAGAGCAGCATGAAAGGTACTTGGAGATTCAGAAAGAAGAAATTTCAAGCATTAGAGCTGATGAATCCCGGCGTATAGATGAGACAGGTGCTAGTACACAATAAAGTCCCTTGCAAGAAACAAATTATTCCTAGTTGGCACAGCCCTAGGAGAAACTTGAGTATTTGGAAAGCAAAAATAGGCATAATAGCACTAAGAACAGGAAGAAGACGGGCTGAATAAGATGGTGCCACTTTTACATAATCACATTTCTAATTATAGTCATACTTTGAAGCAGAGAACAGTATTGTTGGTAACATAATACAGAACTAAAAAAAAAAAAAAAATTGGCATTGTTCATCTGCTGTACAAGCTATTCTCTACAAATACAAGTGAAACAACCAACAGGGCATTTTAATTTCCATTGGCCAACAAGACATGCACAGAGAAGTAATAAATACAGTTCGCATTTGCCAACTTTTATTATGCTATACTGCTTCTTAACAGACATTCACATAAAGAAAGGTAGATTTGCTGGCCGAGAATAAAGAGGTGAATACCAAATTGCAAATGCCATAAAAATAGAGGATATCAGGAACTGTGTTTGACACTTCCATAGAACCTAACTTTCTAATCAAAATGCAGCACAGCTGAACTAGAGACTCATACTAGCAGCACATAACAATGAATTTTTCCAGCTGCTTTGTATCCCCTGTAGAAGCTTTCACTACTTTTGACAAACTTTCCATCCATCAGCCTATACAATAGTGCTTCATTTTAAAACAGCATCTGGTACACATTCATCTTAATGGCAGACACAAACACACTAAGATCCCTGGAAAATAATTGCAGTGCTATAATACACACACATATACACAATGCTGACAATCCAGATGCATTTTGTGGTGGAAAACAATGCGTAAGCTACTTGGATACATTCAACAACAAAAATGGGATTTCAGAATCTTTTATTAAAGAGATATTTCTCTGCAATGTTGCATAGGAAGAAAGTGGTTAGCTGAATAACAGAACAAGTGATATATCAAAACCTAATTGAAACTGAGACAAGTCAAAGACGATATGTAATTATATGTTACTTTATGGTAAAATATGATCCAACTAAACATCGTATTTTACAGTAAGCAGAAGCAAGCTCAGACTAAAAGTTGCAAGGGAGAGCAGTAGGGAAATTTGATGAAAGTTATAGATATAATACAGTGAAGGGAAATACCTGAAGATTATAAACAAAAATAAAGATAAGCACGAAGGGGGGAAAAATTCAGACAGGTTCTACCAACTGCCTAAATGCTATTGTGAAAACAAGGCTATTTGAACTATTTTGTCTCCAGAACAATGGCTAAAATTTGAGGGCCCAAGCAAACAGTCACAGGCCTGCCCCCACAGCCTACTTGGCAGGAACGGACCTCTACAATGCCTCTGAAGCCAGGACTGAGATGGCTTGCAGTTGAGTCTGACTACACCTGGCCAGGACAAAGATGACATCAGCATTTTCAAAGAGATGACATCAGTTAGCAGGCCAAGGGGAGGAAAGTCAAAGATTCCTCCTAGATACGGTTTATTTATTACTGAAACTAATAATACCCGAGGGAAACAGGAGGAAGACTGCACCTCAGCAGCACTCAGTGGACACCCCAACTGAAACGACAAGGTGACAAACAGTCCGCACCTGCAAGCACTTCAGGGCAGCGAGGCAAAGACCTATGTCCTTAACTGCATGGTTAAAGGAGCACATAAACAGTTTATCAGATCAATAGAGACAGGACAAGAGACACTTCTTGCATCTCAGATTAAGTAGATACCATTGTCTTACTCATACAACAAAAGAGGAAGGGGAAGGATACATTTTTTGCAAGTTTAGTCAAAATTCCTTAGATTTAACTACTTGAAGCAATAAGGGGAAGCGACAAAATATAATAGCCAAGGAAATTTCTCCTGTGTTTCAGGGGAGACAGCACTGCCGCATTGTGCCTGGAAAAGTGCTGAATATGTCAGCCAGATACAAAATTTCTTTTAGCACTTGAGAAATCTCCTGTCAAGTAAACTGGCTTATCTCATGGCAAGCTGGCTGGTGGGGCTGCAAGTCGATCTCACTCAGAAACAGAAAGTGAGAGTGAGCACTGTATAGCCAGTCTGGGTAGATGTGACCAGATTGGACAGAGATAGGTATAAAGATCTAGGCTGGGTTTAGCATTTGCTGTACGTGTACCTATTGGCATAGCTAAGACTGGACTCGCTTTTCTTGGTTTGCACAGAGGTGACCTTTATTCTCTATTGGCATGTCACTCCTTCCTCCAGGTCTCCAAGGTGCTGCAGCTCCTACATATGTACATACCGTGTGCTTGAAGGTCTTCTATAAGGGCCTAGCAAATAACACTGCTGATATTTCTGCCTGTAAGGGTGTAATTTGTCAAGGCTTTGTTGTCTATTACACAAGACAAAACAAGCTGAAACTGGTGCTTCACAATCCTCCTTTTTAATGGACATGAGGAGGTGTCTCTAAGACATGAGAGAGAAGAAGCTACATTTAAACTACCAGACTGAATCAGGTTTGGGCTTGCCCTGTGTAGGATCTCATGTGCTGGAGGGATCAGCATCAGCTGCAACAAAGAGATGAAAGAAGACATGCAAAAGCAAACCATGAAATAATCTGTCCAACGGAGATCCTCCTCTTCCCTTCCTCCACTGTTGTCTATGTCCCTCCTTTAAGACTCTTTACCATAATGACGCCAAAAGTGAAAACTTTCATGGAGTTTGCACATAACATAATAAAAATTTGTATCTGTTCAGCTCTGTACCAGAATGCAATGCAGAGGGTTGATGTTGTGCATTTCCCTTTCATCATGTTGCCTTTCATGTTTTAGTAAGTTCGAATAACACATTCGTGATTTTTGAAGCTTTTTGTGCCTCACAGTCTTCCAAAGTCTTCTTTCCATATTGTCCAATTCATCACTTAAAGCCCCAGTTTTCTCTTCAGTTCCTGAAAGAACTGAAATAACCTTTGGACAACAGACAACTCAACATATTCAAAAATATTAATAAAATGCCTCTGAACAATTGATACTTATATTTCAATTACCATCTCTGTCCTTTTCAAAGGCTAAATACTATTTCTGTAATGCTTATGCAAGGGGAAAGTTTGGTCCTAAATGAATAACAATTTCAAAACAAAGGGACAATTATTTCCCATCCCTTTGAGTAATCAAATCCAGCATGAAATATTTATATAGATAAAATAAAAGATATGAATCAAAGTGAAAATCTGGAGCACAAACCATTGAGATTATTTAGATAAAATTAAAATCAAAGTAGAAAAGATAAATTGTGTAATTAAGCAGTAGACTGCTCTCCTGCATTACAGCAGGATTATAGCAACAGCTTTAACTGTCTTACAGTGCAATGTCAGGTTTGCCACAGCCCTGGACATTAATATTTCCTCTCTTTTCCTCCTCAGTGGTGTTGTAATTGATGAAATGGACAACAATCAAGTATTTTCTTTAGATTTAGCAGATTGTGTAAGGTTTCACCTTAAAACTTAAGAATTTCTGAGTGTTAAATACCAGCAACATAAACACAAGAAACCTAGAAGCAAACCCAAGGAGTATAATAAAAGGATAAAAAATCAAAATAAAAAAAGGACAGTATAGTATAAAGTCTAAACTTTGCCTCTGTCAGAAATCAGTGGTCCAAGAATGCCCCTTTTTTCAGAAAGTTCCTTCCTAGCGCTGACTGTTGCAGTCTGCGCTTGGAATGGAAGACACCTGGGACCGCTTTGCATCACAATGGGACAACATACTCCACTAAAAGCTGACGGGAAAATTTGTTGCAGGCATCTTCTCAGCCACATAAAGCAGGTGCAAAGCAAAATGAGATACAGTCCCTTGAGCAGTTAAGTGAATAGGAACCCAGGTAGTCTCATCAATCCATCAAGCTCCAATCAAAGTTTAAGAGAAAAAAAAAAAATCCACAGCCTGTATGCCTTCTGCAGGTTACCTTTTCCTGAGACACTACAGACATTGTGCCTAGGTTAGGAGAACAGCTTTTTTGAGCTTCCTGCTCAGCTAACTTAACATGACAAGCATCGCCTAAAGGCAGTTTAGACCCCACTTTGGTCGGGCAAATCATTCTCTTCACTTGATCCTTCATCTCTACCAGCTAGAGAGAGAAGGACACCTCCCCATCTTACTTGAAGACCCCGGTTAGGTGGAGCAGGCTAGCACAGCTGCCCCAATACTTTTAGCTTAGGGTGGATGTTTGTTGTCTAGAGTTACAGGTCCTTCTACTGTGAGTCTGGTCTGTCTGGCACATGCATTAGCCTGAAAGCATCACATCCTTGGCCAGTCCTCACACCAGCAATTCCACAATACATCTTCAGGTTTCAGAAAATTTAAAACCAAGCCTTTTTTTATGGTTTTGGTTTGGTTTTGGTGGGAGAGGTGGCACATAAAAAGCAACACTATAATCATAGCAAAAAAGGCAAAGATGTTCCCCTTCACCCCCAGAAGAGAAAGGAATAGAAAAAAGAGATAGAGGCAGAAAAGAGAGATTATCTGCCAAAATGGAGGGAAAAGGAAGAAAAAAAAAATCTACCAGGACTGATGGAAGTCAGAAGGATGCTAACACTCAAGGAGGGATTTTAAAAGGCACTCCTCAGGATCCCACATCTCATGAGAGATCTGGTATCAGCGAGACAGCTCCTTTTTCACTGACCTGAAGTCAGAGTAGGAAGCAGGCAAGAAAACATCATCTTGATCATAACCCTTAAAAACATACAGCTATTAGGCAATTTATCCTTCCTTTGAATGCCTTTGCATATTGTTTTATTTAAAGCTAAGAAAAAAAGTATGCAGATCTACAGGAGAATATTCCACTTGGCATTACTAAAATACACATTTGCTTTTTAGAGGTTGAACTTCTCTGAAGTTTTGGGACCCAAATATAGCAAAACAATTGAGAAATTTAAAGAACAGAATTTAAGCCCCATTTTCCATAGGGTCAGTGAAAAATATTGAAATCCTCATTACCAAACAAAAATAAGATATTGATTGTTCACTATAAGGTGAAAGACAAATATTTTGGAAGACAATTTAATGGAATTCATGTAAAAAGCAATCAATAAAAAACAAACCCCAAAACATTTGTAAGAAAATGGCTGAAAACATGTAAACAGTAAATGACGTTTAAGGAAACTGAATTAACAGGACCATACTACAGGTTAATTACTCTGTTGACATCCAAATGATATAGTATACTAGGATAATATTTTTTGCATAAACACACACAGAGAACTGATAAATGAAACTGAATTTCTGTGCCTTTCAAACCAGTAGCAGAAGCATTACAAATGCAGTCACAAATATGCAGATCGCTAGGTGCAGAACACAGCCAGAGGACAGTCTGGGTGGGTGGTAGGGTGCAATGCTAGTAAGCTATCTCACTCTTTAGGATGATTTTTATTTTTTTTTT
Source organism: Aramus guarauna (assembly GCA_013400195.1). NCBI lineage: Eukaryota > Metazoa > Chordata > Aves > Gruiformes > Aramidae > Aramus > Aramus guarauna. Next base: position 287,577 of record VXBL01006464.1, on the reverse strand, counting down.
CTCCAAGATTCCATAAGGTATCACTACGACTACGGTTTTAACAAAAAACAAAAAACAAAAAACAAAAAACAAAAAACAAAAAAAAACCAAAACAAACAAACAAACAAAAAAAAACACACAGAAAC
>VXBL01006464.1:271397-287422 GCA_013400195.1 Aramus guarauna | reverse complement strand
CTCCAGGGAAAAAAAAAAAAAAAAAAAAAAAAAAAAAAAAAAGCTAGGTAGGCCTTGTCTCCTTTCCTTCAATACATCTCCCCTTGCCAAATGAAAAAAGGCCCTTATTTTAAAAGAAGAAAAAACTGATTAGACACCTACAGACAATAACTTTGTATTCATTACTCAATTATCAAGTAACAGACTATGCAAAGTGACCTAGAGAAATTACTTCAGCTGTTGTGAAAAGATCAGAGTGATGAGGCATTATAATAATCCATCTGTGATCACGTCTCCCTCTAGGGGTTTTAACTAATGACTAACATATAATGTTGATAAATACTATAAATTTTATTAGAGTAAGGGTAAAACAAATGCCCTTTTACAATTTTGGCTTTGATTCTGACTCTGGACAGGAATTTCATGTGCCCCTCTAAACTGATAAGGATTGAATATTCAGGGAACATGAAACAGCACTGGATGCTCTGACCAGACTCCAAAGTAAGTCTTACTAAAAGAATAAAGAAAAGATAAAATAACACTAAAGAAAAATGATGACAGAATGCTAAAACCAAGACAAAATAGCTTTAATATGGAAAACAAAATGAAATCAATTGCACAAGAGGATTTGAGATTACAAATATAATTAACAGACAGATGAGTATATTAAACTTCTACACTAGAAAAAATACATACAAAAGCACCAAATAAACACCAGCACCCACAACAGTTTTAAGTCAAGTCGACAATGGATTCAAGGGAAAAACATTTGTTTGCTGTCAGCCAGTTTCATCTCCTTGATCAATGTTACTTTCTTGTAAATTGCTGAGAAAAGCAGAAAAAAAGCCCAATTTTTTGTCTGCAGTTGTCATCCACAAAAAGGAAGATAAGTCTGCACTGGTCAGATCACAGGTATTCATGAGAATAATGGGCAGAAAAACCTTTTTTTTTGTTTCCCCCAGAAAAATACATTTTCCAGCAGCAAATGCTGAAGCATCCATTGCTTAACAACACACATTTTCTAATACTTCTTATAGATGTTTCTGAAACAGTGAACAAGCAAAAGTGTGAAGCACCTTTTTCACCGATTTTTTTTTCAATTAGAAAATGCTAACTTGTTCAAACCTGAGCTTTGCATGGATGAGCTGCTAGTCATCCCTGACAGGCTGACCCGCGGGGCTTGACGTGAGCCCCAGCCCCTGCAGGGACCTCAATCAGTACAGGGAAGGGCAGAGACCCACCGCACCTCAGAGCGGCAATTGGAGACACAAAATCTCTGAATTTGACCAAAATGCTCCTCGCTTTCTCTTTGTGGTGGCTATCAGAGACCCTGATGAAGCTAGATGACAAAGTGAATCCCGATTATTCCCTGCCAGGCATTGCTCCCAGACTTGGTATCCAGGCGTGGCGGCAGAAGGTGCCCCAGGAGAGAGGCGATGGGGAAGATGGCGTCCAGGAAGAAGGAGATGTGCGGCAGTTGCAGGAAGAGGCCTGCCCTCTGCCCATGGACCTCCTCTTCATCCCACCTCCCGAGAGGAGACCGTAAGGGAACAAGAAAGGGTTGGCAATATAGCTGGGATGGAGAGCCTGAAAGAAGCCTGGGACAGGCCCAGTATCAGTTACATCCTTGTATAAAGAAAAGGTCTTAGGGAATCAGGAGAGTGTAAATTTGCAAAATGTAACATTCCAAAACTGTCCTGTACAAAGAACTTCAGTTATTCACTAACTTCACTCTAGCAGGTGCCTACTTTGAGTCGTCATCCCAGAGACTTGGCTTAACATATGGTAAAATAAAAATTTGAAATAAAACATATTCATTGGATGTTTGACTTCTTGATGTCGAACCAGGCTTATAAATTGTTATGATTGCTACTGAAATAAAAAGCAAGGGCTGGGGGGGGCGGGGTGTGTGTGTCAAAAAAAGAATACAGTCTAGAGCAAGTACGGATGAGCTGGTTAGTTTTTGCACTGTTTTAATGTATATGACTGTGTAATTGGTATCATTCAGAAAGCCAAAATTCTTTCCACAGTATATAATCTCCCAATGCAGAAATGCTTCCCATGTAGTATGCTGTGTAATGGTAGCCAGTATTTTAGGGTTAAACAGTACAAAATTAAGTGTCCACCAAAAAGAACAAAAAAAAAGAATTATGCTTTTTCAAATTGCTACTCTGATTCAATGTGCCAGTGCTCAACCTTTTATTCCAAAGGGGTATTCATTTGAATCAGTTTCAAAAATCAGAACCACTAATGAGGATAATTAAGTATGTAATTGTTTTTGCCTACAAAAAATTATCACTACAAAAAAGCACACAGTGTTACAATACCATTCTCCCAGGACAGAAACTTCCATTAAATCAAAGCAGGCTTCCACAATTAAAAGAAAAGGTCCTCAGGTGAAACCATAAAAAGAAGCAGAACTCACAAATGAGTTGCATCTCTGGAAGGGGGAGAAGTGTGGGGTTTGGTGGAGAGTGCTGTAGAGACCTGAGTGCACGGACAAATACCGAATGGCAAGTGCAATAAATGCAAGTGATGGGTGCCTTTAATCAGCTAAAAAGGAATAATCTGTTTATGATTTCATAGAATCACAGAATGGTCTTGGTTGGAAGGGACCTCAAAGACCATCTAGTTCCACCCCCCCGGCCATGGGCAGGGACACCCTCCACCAGACCAGGCTGCCCAAAGCCCCATCCAACCTGGCCTTGAACACTTCCAGGGAGGGGGCAGCCACAGCTTCTCTGGGCAACCTGTTCCAGTGTCTCACCACCCTCCAATAAAGAATTTCTTCCTAATACCTAATCTAAATCTACCCTCTTAGTTTAAACCCATTATCCCTTGTCCTATCAAATGCTTACTTTTAATTGTGTGTTCAATAATGGATTGAATGAAAGAGTAGATATTCATGTGGGATAGGCAGTCCAGTTTGGGCTACAAACTACCGGAGTAAGATGTGTAGGTAAGGTTCTTTTCCTTTATTTAAGATAATAGAGAGAAACTGAGAAACAAGAGAAGTAAATAATTGTCAATTTGGAGGCAAAAAATGTGCATCTTTGCTTCTTGAAGCAAGAGCCAATGCATAACCCCAACTCTACTCATTCCTATCATAAAGAACACATTGTGAGAACACCAAAAGCAACCAGACAGAAATGAGAGAAGAGGCTTGGATTTATTTTTTCTCACAAAAATATTTTATGAGCAAGAGAAATAAAGACAATTAGCTGTATCACACAGTTCTGAAAAATCAAATTAATCAGTATTTCCATAGCTTTTCTTTTGACTGAATTACACAATTATCACTTTTTCCATAAACAGAGTCATTACTTATAAGGATTCATTGGCTGAGATCTAACAGCTTTCAGTCTGGGCCTTGTCTGCAAATGCTGCAGCTGACCTAATGCTTTCTTATAGTGTCCTGTTGGCCACCTGCATCACATCCTATTAAGACAACAGAGTTTTACAGCTAAACAAAGGCTAGCATACTTCTCATTGTACCTGTGCAGGAAAGAGCCAAAATTAAAAAAAAAGATCTCTTCCACACAAAGATGAAAGTAAAACAGATCAAAATTTTCAGTGAAAGTAATTAAGTGGCAAGATGCTTCACAAAATTATATGAGGGTATATTTTAGACCGGAGCAGTCAGTTACATTATGAGTCCCACAGTCTGGTCACATCTCTGTCATCTTTCCCACATCCCAGATGAATCCTCTAATAACTCACGCAAGCCAGAGGCTGCAAGATCTTTCATCTGGATGCAGAAAACAGCCAGGATACTCTTCTGGGATGGGTCCCTATTATCTTATTTTTCATGTGGGTGACCTTCACTTGCGGTGAGTAAGAGAGTCCTACTGCCAGAGTTAGTCTCCCACCAGACCAAGCAAGCCTTCCAATCACAAAGTTATAGGAAACTAAAAAGAAAAAGAAAAAGAAAAAGAAAAAGAAAAAGAAAAAGAAAAAGAAAAAGAAAAAGAAAAAGAAAAAGAAAAAGAAAAAGAAAAAGAAAAAGAAAAAGAAAAAGAAAAAGGTCAAGAGATTTGTAAACCCCGACTCTCAGTTCTACTCATGGTTACTACCGAATATCCTCAACAGTGGCCCACAAAAGCTAAGATAGCTCATTCCTTTCATGCCCTCAGGAAGGCTTCAGGAGCTCTCAGTAGTAACAATTACAAGTTCAGTGGGTTCCTGTATCTACAACCTGGAAGCAATCTTTATGACCATAGCTGAAAGTAGACGCTGATAAGTTTCTGTAAATCCAAAGGAAGGTTGAACGTGTACCATGGAAAGCTCTATCCCAAAACTACAAGAGGAGAGGAAGGAGAATGAAAACAGAGGGAAAGATCTGGATGATGCCCAGCTGCCCCCCACTCCCCCCTCCATGCTCAGCCACTTGAGGGAAAACTATGTTCTCCTTGGGTGGACTCAGCATTGAGAGAAGCACAATGGCCCCAAAAGAAAGATAAGAACGGGGGTTTGGCTGAGCCTGCACAGTTTCTGCACAGACACCATCAGTGAGCTCATCCAGTAAGTACAAGCATGAGAATCTGAAACACATACTGATGGGCATCAGCATATGAAGCACAAGGTTTTACTGTAAGAAGTCACACAGAAACATTGCTAAATACATTGGTGTTAAAAGAAAATGCAGAAATAATTAGGTTAAAGCTTTGGTGGTACACTATTTCCAACACAGACACTGTTTTGCTCACTTGTTAGTCTCTGCTAAAGGAAAATGCAGAATCTGCCCACTAGGGCCACGAGGATAAGCAGAGCATGTGGATAAGCAGAGCAACCTCTGCAGTGCTGCCTGAAAAACAGAGTTCTTCCAGACACTACTAAAGAGACCACTACTACTAAACTCAACTGTATTTCATAATTAGGAAACGTTGAATAAAATCTGGAGTCTTTTAATGGTCCTAAGTCACCGCCATCACCACTAGCACATCAAGGACAAAATGTAATATTAGTGTGGTGCATCATATAATATTGTGGTATAAGAGCATTTCCATTCAGGAAGCATAAGTTTACTGCTCCCCACCTGCCCATCCAGAAAGGAAGCTTTCTATTTCATCTCAGGCTTAACTGCAAGTGATTTAACAAGTCTGCAGAAGCAGAAAAAGTCAGAGCACCTGCAAATGCACGAATGGAAAAAATTCCTGAGTCACAGGCAAGACAATACACACCCTTGCGAATTACTCTGAAGGGAGCAAACCCCTGGGCTCTCAAAATGGCTCCGTGGAGCAAATCCTTGCCTGGATTAGAAACCCCTTCAAGAGCACAGTGGATTTCCTGGTCTGCTCTATGTTTTCAAACCACTGTAGAACATGCAGCACATCTTAACCATTTTCATGCACTAATGCTACTTCGCAACTGTGCAACATTTTTCCACCCATGGGGACAAGTTCTCAATTTGACTGTATTCTTTCTGACAGTTTGCCTGTCATATTAGACAATGCTGGCTTGGGCTGAGTCACAGCAACAGCCCAACTGCAGGACAAGAGCAGCAGCCCTTCCCCATGCACCATATACAGCACCAGCCAAGGAACACGGAGCGAAGAGGACACTGCTGCTTGCCTTGCTGGAGGGATGCCTCTCAAGTATTGCAGAGTCCGAAAAAAAGGGGAGGGAAGAAAAGGGGGCAGGAGGTGAACCCACATAGACCACATAAAAATTACTTCTGGTCAGCACAGCCAGTCAGTACAGCAGAGCTAAGCAGAGAGTCTCACTTCTGCAAAGCAAACAGAAGTTGTACGTAATACTATTTTAATAATGAAATTGCTGAAAGGTTCCTGAAGTGATTTGGCTGTAGTAAGCATCAAAATAAAACCAGTACTTATGTAGGCACTAAGTAGCTGAAATACTACAACACAACAAGGCATAATGAAGAAAAGAAGCATCATTAGCATTTGGTTATTGCTCACATTTTTTCCTAAACTGCTTTTGAGATCACCAGTATGTACTAATTTTTGTTTAGAACTCGCTAAATGAAAAGAAAGCAAAATGTAGTGGCATTCATGACTAGTGCTATAGAAGATTAGAGCTATGACAAATTACTGCAACCTTTAACAAAAACACCAAAAACGAAACTAGATTTTCACTCTATCACTTGGAGAAAAAGAAGGAAAAAAAAAATATGAGAGGAAAATAAAGGCAGATAAGCAAAAAGTTTTCAAGATTTAATTTTGTTTCTGAACAAAATCAAGCAAACTATAACTTATGGAATGCCCAGTACTTGAACAACTGCAGTCTAGTTCTCTCTTTGTCATGGGTTTACTATATAATTCATACAAGATAGCATGCACAGAAAATATTAGTATTTCAAAATACACACAATCCATTACATTTCTTTCACTCGATGAGAGGCAAAATCTCAGGAAGTTCGGTTTTGCTGGACGAGGAAAGGTTTTAAGAAGAAGATATTAAATCTATCTAAAATAAATTAAAATGACAACATCTCTCAATTTTTATTTAGCATCTAAAATGGAGAAGAGATACCACTAAAGTAAAAATAAATTTGCTAAGAGTTTTTTAATATTCTGCAAGATCCCAAGATAACATTCAGAGTTTGGAAATGGCAACTATAACATGCTAATCAGCTAAGGAATAGAAATATATATGAAAATACCATGAAGATGGCTGCAGAATGAATATAAAACAAACATTTACATTCTAGATACTCTTGACAAAATACAAGACTAGCTTGCCTTGAAGGCCTCTTTGTTTACCTGAAACAAGCACGTGAAATGCTGATCTGTGCCACGGAAATTCCTGGGTTCTGTTTTAGTCCCCTCATCAGGCTTCCTGTATCATATCAAGGCAATCATGAGCCTCAAAGCCCGACAATAGCAAAACTCAGCTTTCTTTGAACTTCAGTGAAATTTAAACACTTAAATACCAGTGTTAATTTGTGCTTGGGCCTTTCCTGTGTTTTCCAGTGATTTAAAATATAAGTAATAACATACCCCACCCCCCACACTCAAGAGTGATGAGAAAAATAGTCCTTGCACCTTCTTTCCAGCAGATCTCTTAGGTTTTGTAACCTCACTACGTAATGTGCACTGTAGCTGAATTTATAAATATCTACCAGTCTAGTATGCAACGTTGTCATCTTTACCTTGCGGACTCAGCTTTTGTATGTATTTCTCTTCTCCAATTATATACACTAAACCAGCTGATCTATGAAAACTTTTTGATAAATCTATCCAAAGGTATAGTAAGCACCATCAACAACCTACAATGAGGGACTGACCCAAGTGAAATATTGTTTGAAACTTGCACCACTAAAGTAACAGCAATATGTATCTCTTACCACAGTGTTGTAAGTTCAGTCTAAACAAATCTATCCCCTTCCGGCTTCCCCAGAAAAATACTTTACAAAGACTATGCCTTAAGAATAGCTGCACAGACTCATTTATTTTGGTATCACTTTTGGCAGTAGGATGACAATGTTCTACTTAAATCTTAGCAAAAGGAAAAAATTCTTAAGTCTTCAGTTTCTTAAAAAAAAAAAAAAAATCAATACCTTTTTTTGCATAACAGTAGAACAGGATGTTATAGCAAATGTCCACACACCCATCATCTGTGCTCCAACAGTGGCTGATAAAGGATGTTTAAGGAAGAGTCTGTCACAATCCTTTCCTAGTGGTGACAGCTAATTTAAAGTCCAATACTCACAACTAACTAGAATTACCTTTTCTGTTTGCAGTGTTCTGCACTCATTTTCTTCCCCCACATACCATTTATTCCCCATTATTGTATGATCTTTCCCTTTCCAGCTCTACTTATGTGCAAGTTGGGCTCTCTTGAATACTGTTCCATCAGAAGACTTATATTTATAACCTTCTTCAGTTCATTTATGCATATGTCGAACAACCCATAAACCAGCACATATCCCTGACAGTGTTTTCTCTCCGGCATGAAATTCAATTATTTGTTTCCTATTTCTTTTCTAGCCTATCATTAATCTACATGAGGACCACTCTTACCCCATGGCATCTTTCTTTCATATTATTTGATATGACACTTTGATGAACTCTTTTTAAAGATCTAGTTATGTTATACTGACTACATTCTCCTTACGCAGTTGCTTCAATTCCCTCAAAAAATTGGAACAATTTGCAAAGTATGACTTTCCTTTGCTAAGGCTGTGTCAGATCTGCTTCCCCAGTACGCTGCATTTACCCATGTGTTCTAAAAGCTGTTCTTTCTTGAGACCTGCTAGCCTAAAGTTCTCTACCTTAGTCCTTTAAAACAACAAAGCAACCACACACACACCCATTAAGTACCCAAAGAAAAATAGCAATTTTCAGTCAGTATAAGCAGAAGGTTACAGCAGTTATCATTTCTCCAGGTAATTATACCTCTTTTTTTATTTATAACTGTTGAAGGAATCTCATCCATGGGTGGCAATTCATTGGCATTGAATTGATCAACTCCTAGAATTTCTTCCACTTGCAATGACCCCTGAGACACAAGGTACACAGAGTGATTGGGTTTTCTAGGTAAGTGAGCTAGATTTTGCTGCACAGCTTATCCCAGCAACAGGCTGAAAAACTGCTCCTGTGAAACCTACCCATTTTCAGGCAGTTTAGGTCTTGAGAATGGTGAGTGCAGACAGATCATGCAACTCATGTGCGGTAGTCTAGAATCTTCTGTATACTACATCTGGGACCACAAAGCCACCAGAGACTGACAACCCCAACCTTAAAACATCTCTGCTGGTGGAAGAATCATAACTGAGAAAGTCAAGGAGAAGGTCAGTACAGAGAATGCATGTGGCTTTTTTGCAACAGCTTTACCTCCCTAAATACTTCCTTTGCTGAATTCAGGTTCACCTAATCTTTTATGCATAAGGTAAGCTACTTCTCAAGATCTGTTTTGATCTGCTTCACTGTGAACAGACGTTTCATTTGGTAAGGTGTCATAATTTTTTTTCTTGCATGTTGGGACACAACGCATGTTGAGAAGGATGCTTCTAACACTTCTGTGTACTCTCCAGCATAACTACGTTCAGATGGGTTGTGCAGGAAAGAATACAATTAATTTCTAGCCCTTTTAGAAGTTTTTTTAAATTATTTTAAATTGATTTTGTAGCATCAATTCCCTGAGCATTGGGCTGCTTTGTCCCCGATGTTCATTTTAAAATACTTGGGTTATTTGGGAATTTTTTTAGGTTGACTATTTTTCAACTTGACTTTATCATCATTTGTCCAAGACCGAAGGATTGAACATGGATATTATTCAAGATTTCAGCCCTGGAAGACAAGTTCTCACCAACCACGTGTTCTTCCACACTTGTCAACTACCCCTATCTTAAAGTTTCAAACCATCCATTTCCTTGCCCTGGTTTGGTTTGTATCATGTCCAAATTATCTTTAGAGATTTTTCTTTCCGCCCACAAATCTTACTCCTTCCTTTCAACACCGTTTGTTGTTTGGTGGGTTGTGGGTTTTTTGCAGTTCAGTTATTGAGGCTGAGCAGATGATACAAGACCCTGCAAGAAAAGGCTGAACATAGAGGTCCTACTGTTCAGCTTTTTATTAAAACAGAGTACTTCCAGAAAGTCTTTTCCTATTGTTTCCTGTGTTGCTGGTATTTCTAATAACATTACAGGTACAGCTCCTACAACCTCTGCCAGATCAGGGCAAAAGCAGCGGGGAAGCACCTTCCCTGGAAGCTCCCAACCACAACATGTACCCTTTACCCATCAGCTTCGTGGACAACATTGAAATTGGCACAGCCAAGCTAACCCTAACAAGCTGGAAATACACCTTTTCATTCATTAGTCACATTAAATCGTAATATTTAAGGTTTAATAAAATGACTGTATGTGGCAAAATAGCTTCTCCCACACACACTCCTGCTCCTAATCAGTGCTAATTAAGTATCTGCATCATATAAATTGACAGCAATGTAGATTCTGAAGCAGAGTTTAAAGTATAAATAATGATGAGATAAAAGAGATCTTTTGAGCAAAATCAAAGTATCAAGTAGTCATTATGTGTAATCACTATCACAACTTAATGACATTTTGTGCTGGAACAGGAATATGAACAGGAATTAAAGTGCCTAATATATTTCTTTTTTTTTTTTTTTTTTTTTTTTTGCCTTATTTGTCCCAGCTGGTTAGCACAACATCAGCCTTCGCTTGTATCTTCAGCAGGTCAGTCTGCTGCAAACAGAGTATCCAAGCCAACTGCAGTGGCAAGGCACATGAGATGTGAGGAGACCATGCTGTAGCAAAGGTTCTAATATTTATCCTTTTAAACTTGCTTGTTACTTACAGATACAGGTTAAGAATGGAAAGCCACAATAGGAGTCTGCTATCCCATCACACAAGCAAATTCACACAATATATATATAGCTAACCACAAGCAGATGTGACAGAGTAATAGACAAACCCTGACTAAAGGGGTAAAAAGGAGAGGCGGATGAAGGAAGAATAAGACTCCTTTGCTCCCAAAGAGCTGATAAGCAGCAAATCATGATAGAGTAGAGGAAAACAAGGAGAAATTCTAACTGCTTTTAAACTTCTTGTACATTTGTGAATGCTTTTATTTTATGACCAGTTCAAAGGATAATTAAAATAGGAATCCATTTTGTCCAGCATCATAACCTTAGCAGGCAGTAGGTTTGCAACCACCAGTAAGTTCATTGACTTGAATAGGCTTCTTGCTAGCAAGCGTTTCTATGACTAGCATTTCCCAGGGAAACAAGTCCTGAAAGTGGTGTTACTAATATTTCAATACAGCATCAGAAAGCAGCATGAGAAGAAAAAAGTAAATAAAAGAGAAGGCTGGGAAAGCTCAGTGATGAAAAATACTGACTTCCAAGCTGTCATTTCACCCAAAACTTTATGTGAAGGGAACATAACACAAAGGACACGTTAATCAGAAAACACCTTATGTAATCTTCAGAAATATCAGTCTGTACAGCAGCATCAGTTGAGTTCAGAGCACAGACTAATACCACAGGTATCCCTAGGGCCTGTTTGCACATCCTAATACAGAATTCTTGATGCACAAGAGCACGTGAGTCAGTCACCTCAGTCTTGAGGGTCAATCTAGAGAAATTTTTTTCATCTCTCCCTTTTTCTCCTTTCTTCATCCAGATTTTTCAGAAGTTTCCCCTTTCCTTCAAATCTCAAAATGAGGGGGGCGGAGAGGTGGTAGAAATGGAATATATTTTTCTCCCCCTCAAAAGCCATGCTTCTTGAAAGAGACAGACACTATCTCTATTCCACCATTCTGGGAATGTTAATGTGAATGGTGGGAAGGTATCTGGCATTATTGGTTACAATCACCTTAAGCCATTTCCTTACATGAACTGAACACACAGGATAAGATGAGCTGATCGTTAAATTAAGAAAGGAAGAAATCATAATATTGTCCTTCAGTGAGAGAGATGTTGAGGAAAGGGTTAAAAAATAAAAACCAGAACAAAGTACAAATACTTGAATTTCCTCATCAAAAAGCCTGGAATTTTTCACTTTGCTGTATCACCTGCAAAGGTGTACTCTCCAAACACCTGTTACATTAAAACAGGCAAATTAATGGCCAAATGTACAATGCTTGGTAACATAAGAATTATTTTGCTAGATCAAACTAATGCCCCACCTGCAGTGCTGCATGGCTGGAGATGACAGTGCAAAAAGCCGCGGTCATACAGGTGCACAATCATCACTCCCCCACAAAGACCTTAACCCTATTTTCTTCTCTGTAGTTAAACCACAGGAGAACTGATAGTTCATATTCCCTCCATAATTTGTTTGCATTAGCCACAACAACTTGGGATATTCTGGCTACCAGTAGAGAATTTCACTCCCTCTTTGGTTGTTCTAAGGTTCCCAGCTTTAAAATAAAAAATAAAATAAAATGCCACCCAACCAAACCACTCCATCCCATTACCCTGTGTACTTCACATCCAGATTCATCCAATTAAAAATACTCTCAATTAAATATTCCCAGCTATATTGTCAAGCACTATAGCATATAAATAGCTAGTTTAACAATCTTTTCAGCAAAATTCTGAACATTTTGGTTTGCTTTATTATTCCATAGTGAAACTGAACACTTGGCTTAAGTCTGTACCTATTTTTAATGGTCTGTTTTTACTCTCCCATTGATCTGTTGTCATGTTTAATCAAGACGACAAAAAAAGAGTAGCAAGTAGCATAAGCTTCAAGTACTGCACATTTAATTACATGAAGGACTCAGTGGGGAGGAAGGGGATAAATTGACCTTTGTATCAGTTTTCATGAGCTTAGGTGTCCTTTTTGGCCTCCCAGAATGTTAACCCTGAAAGTAGGGAAATAAAGTGATTCTATGTTTGAATTAAACAAAAGGCCACCCTGGGGAAGAGCCTTACTTTTGCATATGATTTTCTTTAGAAAATTATTATCCAGTAGAAAATAGAATAAAAATTTGAGAATACAGGCAACCGCAGAAGGCTAGGACAAGAACAACAATGGCAAGTAGGTATTCTTAGGTTTTCATAGTCAATGATTGACCAGCACAGCACCTCCTCACCCTGAGCACACACACAAATATAAGAACTATTTTCCACATTATTTGAAACAACACCACCACAGTAGGATGTATCATACCGTGCAGGCATACTGCACATAGAAACCTAATGCTTTCATTGTTCAGTGGATATGACAGTTTCAACAGGGATTTTAAAAAGGTCTTAAATTCTGTATTTCTTAAGCATAAAAAGCTTGGAAATAACTTCTTTCTTCCAGATTCCAGCCCTTGGGATCTTTATTCTGTGTGTATATATATCACTAATAAACAAATGTGATTGATCTGGTGGGGAAAAAAGTAAGCAAATCATTCTACATGGATCACAAGCACTACAATAAACTGAGTATTTTAACTGACTGTTGTTAAAACCATAATTAGTTTACCTCTTTAAAAAGCATAAATAAAATATCAGATGACTACTTTGGAGATGGCCTGTGAGCCCCGATTTGTAGTTGCCAGCAACCTATCCTCAGATGATGTCATCAGTCTCTTTTTCATCCGAAATGTTAAACTTGGAGAATAGATCTTACATGTAATAAACTAAAAATGATCAGAAAGAGAATGGCCTGAATTTTCCAGTGAGACCTGTGCACATAGGAAAAGCTCTCTATCTATATTTTGTTGACATGTGAGTATGGTTTTACAGTATGCAATAAAGATCACTTGCTCTGTATATATGACTGAAATTTGGTTTTATTCTGATAGCACAGGTAACATTCATAACAGAAAGGAAGGGCATACCTAAACAGCTCATGTGGATTTCAGAATATTAATAAAAAAGCAGATTTATCAACTACATTTTACCAGCCCTCTGTAATTGCAGAATTTTATGCAGACTTTTTGCGAAGCATGTGTGTGTTAATTTTCAGTAGTATGGTAGGATGATTTATTAACCATGTAAAGGACAAGAATATATTTGATGTTAAAACTGGGGACAAAATAAGAAAGATGAATCTATAAACAAGTCTTAGTCTCAGTCAGTTTGCTATAGACCTCATTATTAAAGGAAAAATATTTTTACAGAACAATTTTTTATTATGGCACAGTATTTATTACAATTGCAATATATGTTTTAATCACATAAGAGAAGGGCTTCCCTATGGAGTATAAAGACCCACTCAGACATGATGTTCTGCAATAGACATCAGACAGTTCCTTCAGAAGAAGCAGTCTGAGAGCAGCCATCTAAGTGGAAAAAAATAAATTCAGAAACAACAGTTTTCAGGTCTACATAAAGACTCTAGAATTGGTGTAAAGGAGGGGAATGGAGGTAGACGGGCAAAAACTGTATGAATCACGTGAGATCTACCAGAAGGACTAAGGTAGCTGCAAAGTCCACTCTGGGCACTGCCCCGTCTGACATGGGCGTGCACCTCCTGTCATGCAAAGGAATCAAGGGGGGCAGCTCCCCTCTCCCCAGATCAGGGCAGCATCAGCCTTTGCGAAGCACAGGAGTAGCACGGCCGTGTACCTACACTGCAGTCACTGCTGCAACTGCAGCTTTGCACAAGCCTGTGCAAAACTCATTTCAAGCCCTCTCACGTAGCAGCAGGAGTTTTGCTGCAGCACAACCCTGCGTGCAGCACGCTTTGACGCTCAAGTGGGTTTAGCTGCTTGGAGCTCCCCTGTGCTGCGGCTACTCTGCAACCGCTGAGCCATTCTGCTACCAGTTTAAAGTTTACTTTGCAATGCCTACACTGAACCACTTCCTAACTTCAGGTATACCTGCTCCAGGAAACTCAGCCACTGGTGGCAATCCTTCCACAATCTGGCCACTGGGGACCCCCTTCTGGTGGCAAATCATACAAGATCTGTCTTGCTGAGCAAGTGATGAAGAGAGACCCTTATTCTCATTCTGCACTAACAAAAAACCCATTTTGCCTCAGTGCGTAACTAAGGTGCTGAAGGTGAAGTAATTAAAAAAAAAAACTTCTCAGAAAATTTGATTGCTAAGTGTACTTTATTTATTAGCATGGTCACCTAAGGCATTATCTAAACTACATTTAATCTTAAAAGTCAGACTAAGATTTTAACAGTACAATACTTAGACCTTTGTACAAAGAGCATTATGCAAATGCTATTGCAAGTAACAGTGCAGGATGGAGTACAGAGATGGCTGAAAATGGGGAAGAAAGAAAAATAAAAGCAAAGGCAAGCATAGCAAGAGAGGCACAAAACAAACATCCTGGAGATGAAAAATGACAGAACATCGCAGTCAGCTCACATCCTCACAAACACTAGCCCAGCACTTCAGGTAGCAGGATTCTTTAGAGACCACTTTCTAGTTTGAATTAGAGGCATATACACATGCGCAAATAAATGGGGGTGCTAAAGCTAAGAAAAAGCTCCAAATAACTTCAGTCCTCAGCAGGAAAACATGAATTTTGATCACTCAGTGAAACAATGTCAAGAACTGTTTCCCTTTGCATCCTGCAGGCATCACCTTGGACTGCTCCCAGGCCTGCACCCAAACGCAGGAAGGACTCCTCAGCTCCTGCAGGAAAACCCTCGGGGGTCAGGAGCTGCACCTTGTTATCGACACAACAGCAGCCCACCAGAGAGGCATGCATATCACATGCGTGAAGATGGATATTTCATTCCAGACAGACTTACATCTGGGGGGAAATTTCCTATACAACCCGAGTATGAGGGAACTTATCTCCTTTACTGAAATTTAAAGACCAGAGATCTCCATCAAACAATTGCAAAGCATATTAAAAAAAAAAAATAATAATAATTAAAAAAATTTACAAGGTGAGATTTTTTTTCTTTCCTTTCTTTACACTTGTCTTTTTTTCCTATCCATATCTAGGTTTAGTTTTTTGTTGATCTTGTTTTCTGTTTCTGGGATCTTTCCAGACAGGATGATGATGATATTTGCCCCCCATCCCCTCAAAAAACAGAGGGATTTTATAACCTCACCTCATTCTTAATTTTTGACAGAAATTTTTCAACCAGCTCTCTATCTTATAAAAACAGCTCTTCCTGTTTTGTGTCTGCTAAACTCTCACTCCACAATATTTTGTGGTCATGAGCTGAGCAGGCTATATACTGAGGCAAGAGATATTTTTTTTTCATTTCATTCAGTGTCCTATTGTTCCTGGCTCTTAAGAAAAGGCAATCCACTTTACCTTCGCTATGCTATATGTTTTCTACATCTTTCACCTTGGTCACATCACCTCTTCAACTAAAGAACTGTAATCACACTATTGTCTCTCCCCATCACTTGGAAGTGTCCTTTCATTTTCAGTCATTTGTATTATGCCTCTGGACTTCTTTTAGAAATGGGGTGAACAAGACTCACTGCCAGATGAATTCATGGATCAGTGAAGTCAAGTGGGAATTCTGCCATTGATTTCACTAGTGCTAGGATATAATTCAGTATTGACAGAGTCTCATTTCTTCTTGTCATTAATGCCCACACCCTTTTGAATATACATGTGTGTTGGGTTTGCATGGCAAGGTTTTGGTAGTGGGAGGGGCTACAGGGGTGGCTTCTATGAGAAGCTGCTAGAAGCTTCCCCT
>VXBL01006464.1:245766-269198 GCA_013400195.1 Aramus guarauna | reverse complement strand
AAAGTGAGGGGGGAGAAAAAACCTGCAACACATCTTTCGCTCCACTTACAGGACAGACCAAATGACCCAGGAGGTGGAGAACTGAATCTAGGTCCAGAACCTAAAAATATAAAGCAGCATTTTTAAGTTTCTGTAGGAAAGAAACAAATACAAAGCCAAGAACCAGTAACTTAAAAAAAAAAAAAACAAAAACCCACAACACTGAAGCTCACCTGGTGTTAAAGGCAGAAAGCAGCAGCTATTTTTGTGTTTCTAAACCTCCTTAATGCATTTTCTAGTGGTTCATCTTCTAGCAGTATGCTTTTCATGCACTGTACTTCAAGTGACTTCACTTAAATAATAAGGTCTTTGAACTGACCTTGTAAAAGTCTTCCCTTAGAGATGCACAGATAGAAATGAACTTTAAAGGTCAGTCTTATAGGGGAGAAAAAAAAATAAAATCTGGTTTCCAAGCTGCAGCTTATATGTGCAGGTAAGGAGTGACTGCGTTGCTTGCAAATGAGAACTATAAAATGGAAGCAGACTGATTTTCAGTTTAGTTAAGGAAACCTAAACTAAAAGTCCTTAGAGACTCCTTATCCCTTTGCCTCAAACAAACTTTACTAGATAAACAGTCCTCTGGAAGTACACTTTTCATCCAAATCAGTCATTTTAGATTCACGTGCAGAGCCGTTATAGACTTACTGAGAGGAGAGTAAGTGCCCTCCTCAGACCTGCATCTTATTCTACACAGCATCACTCAAGGAGCTGCCTACAGCAATGCCTATGCCAAACTTCTCCGTGGTCAACAGGGATCATTTCCACAGACCAGTGCAATACACCATACAAAAAAAATGGTTTGCAGAGCAAATACACAGCTTTTCTCCTGCTGGCCACAGACTGTGCACAAGGGAGAGGTACAGGCGCCTTTCTATGCCTGGCGGCACAGCCAGTGGTGGGATCACCACCGGCACAGAGGGTACCAGGGCAGTGGCTGAGGAGATGGAGGACCACCGTGGCCTCTCCGCACCTTCCCCATCCAATACCACATCCGTTCTCCTCTCAAATGTCATTGGCCCAATTGAGGAGAAAAATAATTAGTTTCACTCTACTTCCTGCTAATTACAGAGTGTATAATCTGCCAAACGATGTACACGCTCATGTTGGCTGTGGCCTGCTGCCTCCCCCTGCTATCACAGGCATAGTCACTCTGAGGCAGGCAGCGAATGGCTTACCAGTGACAGCTGGCAAACCAGCCTCTGGGAATAAAACATTTTAGCACTTCATAAATTTCTAACAAGGTTTCAAATTGCTTCAGTTTCCCTCCTCTCAGCTCTGTCAGCCTAGCAAAGGAGTTGGGGGGGGAAGGAGGTGAACACTAATTAAATCTGCAGCAGAAAAGTACAACTAGTAAGACAGTTCATTCTTTTTAATAAGTAGCAATTAGACCACAACTCCAAGGAAAGTTGGATTCTTCCTGCGATTCATTGGTAGCATGGGAAAACTGAGATATATTTTTCTGCCTCCAATTTTTAACATAGGAACAAGTAAAGCACTTTAAAGTGTGGCTGCATGACACGTTTAAACTTCATGGAAGGTGACACACAACACACTAAAACGTGAAGGGAACATACAGCATAGTTGGCATTAATGTTAAGGTTTCATATCACTATTCAGATAACAAATGGTTTCCAAATTCCTCCATGAAGCTGCCATCAGGATAAAAAGCTGTATTATCGTTGTTATTATTATTGATTAGACAACATACTACATTACACTGAATCTGACATCCTGTCCATAGGAATATAGCTAGAATAAAAATAAAAGGATGCAAACAGCAATTGATCATATTTATAGCACACTACCTCACAGGTGTAAGCCAGCAACTCTCCTTTCAGTAGAAATATAAAAAACAGAGGGACTTATTTAGAGGCCAAATGTCCCAACAAACCAAATATTTATGCATTTGACAGTACAGAAAAGTTTTAAAAGGTAAAGATTTTACAAGGCAAATAGGATTATGGGAAAGAGGTAAGTAGAAATAGGTACAAGGGGAAAATAGAATTAATGTGTTTAATAGGAAATAAACACCACAGTAGAATAATAGTGACACATTGTTAGAGCTATACTTCTCCTTGGGCCAAAATTGACCCTTAGCACATGTGTCCTCATTTTACTAGTAGTGGAAACAAAAAGTCATTATCTGTGAACAGACTGATTCATTCTCATTTTTAGCTCTGCAAAGAATGGTGCTGCTTTCAACTTGGAGAGAAAGAGAAAGCAGAAGAGGCAGAAAGATACCAAACCTGGGCTGTATCACACAGAAGAGTCTTCTAATCCAGTGAAAAAATCCTGCAGGAGGGAACTGAAGACAAAAAAAAAATACCCAAACCCAAAACAAATGCACAGCAGAGCAGATACTTTTATTTTGCAAGAAGAAAGAATTTGCCACCAGGACCACCACTTGCTGTGTCCTCTTCTCAGCGGAATCTCTAAACACAGATATCTCTTCCAGAAAAAAATATATTTGCCTGAAAATATGTTTACTTTCAAGGGAAAGTTCAATATTGACAGAAAAAGGCATGCTGTCAAATATTCGGGCATCTGACAAAAAAAAGGCTGAGGCACTGAATGCCTTCTTTGCCTCAGTCTCTACTAGCAAGACCAACCTTTAGGAATCCCAAGCCCCAGGGACCACGAGGAAAGGCTGGAGCAAGGAAGACGTACCCTTGGTGGAAGAAGATCAAGTCAGGGCGTACTGAAGCAAACCAGAGAGATGTAAATCCACAGGCCCTGATGGCGTGTACCCACGAGTGCTGAGGTGGCTGGCTGGCGGCCATGCTTGATAATCGTGGACAGATCATGGCAGAACTGAGAACTAAAGGAGAGCAAATGTGACTCCTATCCGGGAGGAGGACAAGGAGGACAACGCAGGGAACTACAGGCCACTTAGCCTCATCTCCATCCCTGGAAAGGTGATGGAGCAGCTAATCCTGGAAACCATTTTCCAGACAGAGGCCAAAAAGGTGATCAGGAATAGTCATGGAGGGGAAGTCATGCTTGACCAGCCTGAAAATCTTCTACCAGTGAAGTGACTGGCCTGGTAGACAAGAGGAGAACAGTGGATATCGTCTGCTTAGACTTCAGTAAGGCTTTGACACTCTCTTCCATAAGACCCTCATAGTGAAGCTGATGTAGTATGGGCTGGATGAGCAAACAGTGAGGTGGATTGAAAACTGGCTGAACAACTGCACCCAGAGTGGTTATCAGTGGAGCAAAGTCTAGTTGGAGGCTTGTAACTAGTGTACCCCAGGGGTCAATACTGGGTTCTGTGCTGTTCAAGACCTTCAGCAATGATCTGGATGGCAGGGCACAGCGTACCCTCTGCAAGCCTGCAGATGACACAAAACGGAGGAGCAGCTGATACACCAGAGGGTCGTGCTTCCATCCAGAGGGGCTTTGCCAGGCTGGAGAAATGGGCTGACAGGAACCTCATGCACTTCAACAAAGGGAAGTGCAAAGTCCTGCACCGGGCAAGGAACAGCTCCAGGTACCGGGTACATGCTGGGGGCTGCCCAGCTGTAAAGGAGCCTTGTGCCTCTACTACATACAGTGCCAGGGCCTCCTTTTGGGAGAGGCATACAGTGATGGAGGGATTCAACTAGCTTAGGTCAAGTATTGCAAAGAGTTTAGACTGAGGAAAAACTTACCTCCCCATAAGTTCAAGCTGTTTAGCCCCAAGTTTAAGACAATATTCAAATTAAATTACTTTATTATGTTTCAACTGTAAATTAATTTCAGCTCCTTTTTCTTAACTCAGAAGTGTATCCACAAAAAAATAAAGACATTTTCTTCCTCATTTCTAACATTTAACTTACTACAAAGAATTCAAAATTAATCCAATTTTATTGTTTCTACTCCATCAGAGATGGAAACAAGCAGGAGGAGTGTAACAAGCAGACAAGAGACAGGGAAGAAGTTGAAAAATATAAGAAGCAGCAAGTGAGGAAAAGAAGATGACGAAAAAAGAGAGGAGGGAAGTGAAAATGAAAATAGGGCAAGAGAACAGTTGTTATGAAAATGTATACAGCATTTTATCAGATTTTAATTCTAAGAAAGATCAGAATTCCAGACTTAGGCCAACTGAACTAAATCCAAACTTTTTACTTCACTGCCATTTCTCAGGCATGGACCTAAGAGTCCTCAAAAAGACACCTGAAAAACAAGACCACTACCAAGCATGACCTCATTGCTTTGCTGTGAAAATGAAGGGCAAATATATTTTAATCTCACTTTTACTCTTAGTTTGTCATCTTACCCAAGAGACTGCTCAAGCAATAAACATGAAGACATTCAGTGAGAAGTTGTGATGGAGACCTGGATGCTGCACTGTACATTTTCTAGCTGTAGAATTTCAAGCAAAAGAGATGCTAGTCATTTCAGCCATAGTACTGAAAGTACAAGTCAGCAAAATTCAAGCAATAAATACAATACATTTAAAACAAAGAAACAAAACCAAGAATTATTAGCCATCAGGACAGTGCACCAAACTGGTTACTGAACTACTAATCACTCGGAGCCTTTAAATCAAGACTAGCTGCCTGTGTAAGTTGNAAAAAAAAACCAAAACAATCAATCTTAGGGGAAAAAAAAGTATTAAAAATGCCCAGAAGACTTGGAGCTGCTCAGGAGAAGTCTTCTGTGTTATTAAATAATGGAATAGGCAATAACAATTTTAAAAATGACCCCTTCTTCTCCCCAAATGAGAATATAAAGAAAAAAAAACATTTTTGCTCATAGGCAAAAAAAGAAAAAAATAAAATTCATACAGAACATTACTATTCTGAACTAAAAAAAGGGAAATAAAAGTGAAGCTTTTTATAAAAGATGGCACAATGGAACCTGCTAACTTTATTCTGAAAGCTTATGTAAGAGTTTATCTGCACTCATTTTTGTTGCACTCCTTTTAAAAGAAGTGATATAAAACTTCAACTAATGAATATGTTGTTTAATTAGAACTGTGTTTTTAATGGGAAAAACTATTTTGACAAGTTACACCTGGAGCAACTCTCAATAGCAAATACATTTAAGAAAAGAAGTGATCATTTATTAGCAAGGGAGGGAAAAAAGGACATTTTGGGTTTGCTCCAATAAGGACAGGATTTTCTTTTCCTGCAGTTTTTGCAGTTGCTAAACTAAAAAACAAAACCAAACACCTAAAACAAACAAAAGAAACTTGCCAAAACCACAAACCACCTCACATCGTGAAAGTGACCATACCAAGGTGCTCCTGTAAGGTTCATTACTGAGTTTTGAGGAGGCAAGTCCAAACTCTGCCTGCTTGAGTACCACAAACCATGGGAAGGACAACTTCAGCACCAGCACTGGCAGTAACTTCCATGCACGTGAGGGGGTGGAGGGAGTTTGTATCTTTTCTCCTCATGACAAAAGTCCATGCTCGTAAGCCCTCAGAAGGGGCACCAAACCCCGCGGCTCCATAGGTGCTCAACGCACAGCCCAGCCCACCAAGATGCCTCTATGCACATATCAATGCCTACTCCACCACTCCAGTTTAAGATCCCACCTCTATGCACATCCCACATCATCATCACCACCCTCTGAGCATGGAGGGTGGACTCCCAGGCACCTTTCCTCATCCATCACCCCCCATCTATCCAGCTTCATCCCTTGCAGCCAGCTCTGCTGACATGTCCTGGGCCAGAGATGTGGCTCTGGGCTTAGCAGATCCCACGGGGAGGCTGGAGCATCGCTGTGCGCAGCATCACATTCATCTCTCCACACTGCCAACTCAGACACCCTTACCTGTAAGGTACAGGGGAAGGAGCTGTCACCCCATATCACTGTGCCCTCCAGTGGGGCACACGTCTCACTTTGGCATCTTTAACCTAATCGAAGGGTACATGCTACGTGCATTGTTACAGCTTGCATTGCCTCCTCTCTGTATTGAAATGAACAGGTATACAAATTGATAACATTTTTTTCAGCCTATAGATTTTCCATTTTAGAAACAAGAGATTCTGCTCTAGAGAGTTTGTCCTCTTACTGATTAGAGCAAAGTCTCTCTTTGCAAGTAAGAAATCAATAGAGACATTACAGGTTAACACCAGCCAAAGTTCACCTTTATCAAAATTCTCAGATTGCTAGATAAGGTCACAAGAAACTATTTCTGGGTCAGTCCAAAGCCTTTTCTTTATCCTGGAACACATGCTGCTTCTAATCCCTGGTCTCATTATAGCCAACAACACATACATAGACTTAAGTAACCTGCATTACATAATCAGAGGGATACTGTCCTAATAATTTCCTGCAGAAGCACCAAGGAAACGTATCCGTTAAGAATGAGCAACACACATCATCTCATCATCAGAGCGAATTAAATAGCAGGACAAATGTGTAATTGGCCATATTTTGTGTAGAACAGCCAGAACAAAAATATAATTGTGTCACTCTTGCCTAATCTTCCCAGGGCAAGCAGCAATCTTCTCTAGTGCAAGCCCCATGTGCACAAGGATGACCCGAGTCTGGCAACGCTCCCGCAGCAAGTTTTTCATCTTTGACAGGCTGCAAGGCTGAACAGATTAACGGGTCTGTCTACAGGGTGCCTGGCTGCTGGTGCTGTCTGCATGTGAATGCTGGCCCACGGGGGTGCCTACCCACCCAGCACCCCCGCTTCCCTTGTCTGCCAGAGGGGTGTACGACAAAGCCGCACGGCCGGCGCTGGCACATCTCACAGCTCGGCCCTGCCACATCCCACCCAGCTGCTAATGCCTCTGCACACGCGTGTACAGCACAGCACAGCTGTGTCGCTTGGTCCCACAGCCCCGTGCAACAGCGGTTACAGGGAGGAAAGGGGTGGGCGAAAGGCAGCTAGACCGGACGTCTGGCATGTGCGCTTACGGGCAAGGTGAGGGTGCTGCACCGCAGTGCCGCATGGCTTAGCATCTCAGCTTTGGGTTTAGGTATATAAATTGAATTTCTCACCAGGATGGGAAAATATTAGTGGAGGAAAGTGGTATGGCTGAGGTCAGTGCATAACACTAACATGTACTACAGGTGTCAGTCTGAGATCAGTTATTGCACAACACAGCGGAAACAAAGACGGAAGGTAACTCATGCTTGCTTTATGCGGAAACCAGTTGCTTTACTGGTCTTGGCTTTTTAATGCCAGAACCCACGTTCTTTTTATCCCTGGGTGCTTTGCCTTTCCTATGCCTTGCCCTGACAGAAATTTCTTTTCACTGCACAGTGTTGTATTCCATCTGGTTTTTATTGCCTATAATAAACATTTAATTCCTTGACCTTTCCTTAACCCAAATTTTCCAGATCCCAAATTTAATTTCTTACAAATCATTATCTTAGAAAATCAGAGTGCATTCCCATCAAAAATACAAACAGATCTTACTGCTAGCTGTTAAAAACACAGCAAACCCTTCTTCAGCATGCAGATTCAGGCACCAAGCTAACATCTGTAGAGATTCTTACGAAGTTTCGCCAAACTATAAAAAAAGCCCCAAACCCTAACAACCTAGCTTTTTCTTATATTGTTCACTAAATGAAATTCAAAGGCTTTTATCTCACACCAGCATTGCCTACAATTTATCAGAATAAATATGCAGTGGAGTATATTTTCATCAGGTTGGGTCCACTTACAGGCAGCCCTCTTCTAAGGGACACATTTCCCTCATATCCTCGCCCTTGCACCTGCCAAGCTTTCCTAAAGGATAAGGACCAAGAATGTTTAAGCCCAGATGAACCATTTGTGGGTTCCATAAACCTACATACCTAGGGCTTTCACCATGCCATCAAATATTAATAAATGCTTTTAGGTTATTCCAAGTGCAGAGACAACGATTTAGAAGTATAAAACTACTAAAAGATGTTTATTTAAAAAGCTTTCATTCCAAACCTTTTATTCCACATGAATTCTTGCCACTGGGAGGGACTTAGGCTTGAAATGCCACATGCCTACCTAAACCAGAAAACTGGGCAACCTTAAAAATATATGCTTTATTAGTGCCTTCAAACTCCACGGGCAATCCCAGCAAAGTACAGGCCCATGGATGAACACGGCAGATGTACAGTGACAGGAATTTGATTATCCGGGAGAAGGACACGTATATAGGTCAACCAGAATCTCATATACCATCAGAAATATTCATATAGACAAAAGAAGCATCTACTCGTTACTCAGTTTATATATTGATGTTAGAAGAGATGATAGATACCTTACTATGATCTGCAAAATATAGTAAGATTATGCTGTGGCATTATGGAGGTGAGAAATGTTACACTATGATGTAATGAGTATATGTTATGCCCAAAATGTTAATAGAGAGTTTTAGGCATGCCCATTACTTTGAATGCCCAAGTTTCACTAATTTTTGAATAATAGAATTAACAGCAAAATTTAACAAAAAATTAGCTTCAGTTTAATGCAGGACGTGGACAAAAATTGCTGAAGCTACAAAACACCAGGAAAGAATATACACCGGTGACTTGTTTTAAAAGAATATTACAACTTTTAATATTCATTTAAGTAGAACTTATAAATTTTTTCTTGATGTTAATGCTCAGCGCTAGCAATGTTTTAGGGTACTGTATTTTACCCTGATGAACACATATATTAAGAATTGATTTTAAGGGAGATATTAACATAACATTTACTGCTATTTTAAAACTGAAGTTGAGACACAAGAGAACAGAGATAAGATGGGGGCATGTTTCCAAGATGTAAAATGATCTTAGCAGGACAGCCTTTGAGTGATAATTTTATGACATAATTTTAAGACATAATTTTTTATCTTCAAGAACGTTTCCACAGATGCCTGCAGCGTCTGTGCCCTTTACAGGAAGCAAGGAGAAGGCAGACAGAGGCTGTCGTAGCTTCTCTCAGTGTACAACAAATGGTCGTATCAGGGACAGCACAACTACAAAACAGTAGAGGGCTGCAGCTGTAAAACTGGGAATATTTTAGGGTAAAAATCAATCACTGCCTTAACACGCACTGATGAACTGCTTATGTGATTAGAATGTCAGACGATACAGGCAAATTTTCCACCCTATTTCCTGAGGTTATATATTCATTCCTGCACTAAAAAGGTGAGCCCCAATGCCAGAATAAGTATTGAAATCATTGTAAGAACACTGACAGATAACTTTGTAAACCAAACCAGTATATTTACATATTAGTAAATGAAATTAGAGTTTGCCCTTGCATTTTGAAACAGGTGTTTAAAAAGGGATATCGTTATAAACACAGAGTTCATTCTTTTAAAAGCTAT
The DNA here is from genome assembly GCA_013400195.1 of Aramus guarauna. Taxonomy (NCBI): domain Eukaryota; kingdom Metazoa; phylum Chordata; class Aves; order Gruiformes; family Aramidae; genus Aramus; species Aramus guarauna. The sequence goes on along the minus strand of VXBL01006464.1, from coordinate 259,917 downwards.
GGTTGAAAGAAAGGAAATAACAATGTTTTATCAAACAATTTTCATGTATATTTCAATATCATATTTAACAAAATTAAATTAAATGTCAAAAGGTGCCAGGCAAATCCCACACAGAACTAAAATAAAATGCTCAATGATTCATTTTTTACTCTGTGATACTCTTTGGAAGAAAATTTATCTAATTTTGATCAATTATGTTTGTATCTGATTTATAATGCACAGAAGTCAGTGGAGAGATTTAAATACTGTCCTCCTCCAAGCATAATTATATCAGAGAGGTGCAAACTGAAGAAATAGGAGAGGTGTTTCAGTTGAAGCATAATATTGGTAGAAGAACAAAGATGGCTGTGAAAATATTTGAGGTAGAAATTAGAAGACTCTTTTAAAGCCAAAATAAAGCAAGTTCTCTCCATACAACTAAGAGGGACAAACAACCCAACCATTAAATTCAAGAGGAATATTACATGATGATTACATACGATTGCCTGCTGTCACAAAGGGCTGGAGCTGAAGAAACAGGAATTATCTCAAAAATAATCAAAAATATCGCACTAGAACACGACACCAGAGTCACAAGTGAAACAACCACACAAAATCTAACCTCTAACTAAAGGAATCTTATTAAAGTTCAGTAAGTTCAAGGAGGAAATGTTTTGGAGGTAGGGACATAGTCCATACGACTCTGTGTATCAAGAAGCTAGAGTCACGCAACCATTTAACTACCAAAACAACTAAACCATGAGTGTGCTGACATACTTCTCTGAAGGAAAACAAAACAAACAGACAGAAATGGGCAATGGATGCATTTCATCTCCAAGATCTCAAAAGGTTAATAGGCTCCAGCCTATGCTGAACTTCTTTCTGAATATGCAATAGTATGCAATCAATATACAACGATCTCCTATGCTGCAGCTAGGACCTGCACAACTACTTGCTGGGAATCTGCCTGACATGTAACAGCCTCACATCAAAGCTGTGAATAAAATTACTCGAGAGGCATTAGGAGCTCTGTTCACTGCCTGTGGAAGAGCCCCAAGCCAGAGCAGCAAAAATAACCTCTCCAAGCATTTATGCTGCTGCAGGGCCTGAGGTCAAGCACAGAAGGACTAACATACCAACCTTAGGTAGTATTTAGCATTTTTTAGTGGAGCATGGAGCAGAAATCTTGGTTATAATTTAGTTTTTCTCCCATGCAGCAATACTATCTGCCTTCCTATTAGCAATCAACTCCCTCCCTCTAGTCCAGCAGCTCCAGCGGATGCAGCCACTATAGAGAATATTCACCCTCACCCCTTAGAGAAAAGTCCAAGTCAATACAATTTTACCATAGTACTCAGAGGTCATCTTACCTCTCCATAAACTGAACATGGTTTTAAGAAAAGAAAAACATGGAATGGGATGGAAGTTATAACTTCCATGGGATGGAAGTTATAGCAGATGAGACGCTTGGTTAGAGACTTTAACAGAGGTCTCCAATATCTCCAGACATTCAAGGTTTTCTTTATACCATGCTTGAACTACACTAAACAGATAAGGTGAGAAAATAAAAAAAGGTAAAATGTTCTTGTTAGTAATTTTTTTCTGAACTTCTGAAATCTTCACATCATTTTGTTTATTCTTATACCTATTCCGAGCTTCCCAAGTACTTTGATTTAGTTTGGTCAAATCTTCATCCATTCTTACTTTATCCATTCCATTTAATGTTTCTTATTGAAAAGATTTTGGCCTAGTATGAACTGATTCATCACATTCCTCAGAAATCTTTTTTTGTCTGCTTTCTTTTTCCATCCTCACTTTGAAGTTGCTGGTTCAAGTATAGTAGGGAGAAGAAAAAAATCCACAGGAGAATATTCTGATTTCTGTCCTGATCTGTCAGTCTGTCTCAGTGTAATCAGCACTGCTGTTTGTCTTTCAGTACACTGGAAGATCCTCCTATGAAATTTAGCAATATCAGTGTTTCTTAATAATAACAAGATTTCAACATACAGGTACAAATCACTGGTTACACCACATTTTGAAAATATTCCACTTGGAGACTCACCATATCAGATCTACTTGACTAGATTTGCAAGACTGATGAGCATTAGTTTGTGTAAACTACTAGCTGAAGCTCATTTTCAAATAGAGCTAATCAGAAATTATTATCGAGCCCAAGAGCAAAGACACCAGTTCTGTAAATGGGGTACACACTAGGGTTGCAAAGAACCCCAGTCAGTTCAAATTCATAACAAAAACTTCAACTACATGATTTTTGTATCCTATATAGATTATTCTTCATTAAGATTTCTTTCTCCTTTATTTTTCCTCATTAACCAAACCCACCCCCCAAAAAACCCCAACAAACCCTTCCCATCATGCAATCAGAAGAATTACATGAGGGGAAAACTATTTGCCAGGCAGTTTATCACACAATAAAAATAGCATCACAGTGCAGCCTGTTGATATGTGGGCCCTTGAACAGATGACCTGAAGTGGTACTACCTCTCAGGAGATGTGTGTGCAGCTTCTTATGCACTAACTAGTAATAGGGGCTAATATGATTGTCAGAGGACATTAAAGCAGCTGTTGAACTAGATAAACGTAAATGATAACATAAGGGGCTTTTTGTTATTATTATTAGCCACAAAACAAAATATTTGTATCATTAACACGTGATACATGAGTCTATAATACAGTCTCGGGAAAATGCTAAAACCTCAGACCTCCAAATAACAAAATAGGCCCCTAGAATAAAAAGCCTCAAGAGATCAGAGAAGAGCTGAAGGAAGCAAAACAGCAAAGAGCTTTTATTCTTTAGCACTTCTTCTCCAGTACACCTTGAGCCACAATTTAATTCTAAAACCTTATTCCTCCCCACTCCCATTCCCTGATTCATTTATAAGTTGAAAATTAGGCTTTCCAGATCTACACAAAAATGTACTTTGAATGGGGGGTGGGGGGGGCGGAATAGCACAATGCTTTTCCATCAAATGCTTCATCAGAAATTCATACGCACAAGCTCTTCTCAGGAAATTCAGAATAGAAGAAGGTGGAAGAGGCTTATCAAATCATTAAACATAGATGTGAACATCTGGCCTGTTGGGCATGAAGACTTCCATGTACCATAAAGAGATAGTACAAGACTTAATTCAAACCAAAACTGGAATTAGCTCTCCAGTGCAGGTATGGAGAGATGCAGCTGACCTCTTCAAGATGGGGGAAGAGAGAAGGAGAGATGGGGAAAGAACTCAGCTGCCTAAATGTCATCATCTAGTGCCTTATAAGACACCCATACAGAGCTGGCAGGTAAGTACAGACAGGACAGCTGATCATGGCCAAGTGGAATATAGCACAGAACTCAAAGGGACATTAACCATCTACGTTTTGAGCAACTGAATCCCCAACATGGCTGGCTGTCCACAGACTACAATCAGAGGTTGTCATCTAACTGACGAGCAAATGAACAGTCATAGATAGACACCTAAATGTCTTTTAATTTTGATCTCAGATTGACTCTTACCCCTCCTTACTGTAGGCTTCATTTAATCAAACCACCATTTCACCAAATGGTCTACAGAACCTGTTACCTAACTTTGTAAATATGTGATCTTAAATATAAAGATATAGATGAAAATGGCCAAACCAGTCACCCTACAGAAAACATCAGGAAAGAAACATCCACCCCTCTGGAAAGCAATAGAAAAACTACTGCCTATTTATCTGGTGCTAAAATTTTCCCTGAGGAATATGTCTGTATGCTAATCACTCACTTCCTTTAAGACAGTTGTATAAATAACTTCATCTTGCTTTCCTAGGTATCATAGTTATGCATGCCTTCCTATTCAATAATGGTCACCAGATGCTGATGATCTGATTCTATCTCTGCTAATTTTGGTCTCCTCTTGCCATTATTCCAATCAAGTTTAATAAAGCTTTGTTTTATACCACATTCAATGTATCTCACTTGCAACCATCCACAGATGTAAACATGTATGTATTTCACATATACTATAGTGATAGTTCCCAGTGAACAGGAAAATTGCATAGCTGAAACTGAAAAACAAAACCAGGAGACTATTTACTGAAAGAAAAAGCAGTAATCTGAAGTAATTAGGCCATATTTTGTGCTTGAGAAGAGAGTCATCAGCATACAGATATTACATATATCTCTTTAAACTTGAGGAAAATAAATAGAAAGGCATAAAGGCATAGATCTATGGAGAAATAGATATAGTCCTAACTGTAGCACCCTTGAAATTAAGAAAAGCAAGACATAGGAGTAGAGGGGGTAAAAAAAAAAAAAAAAAAAAAAAAACAGCCTCAAGGTTATCAGCATTATTGATTATTTTTATTATTATAGACACAGACAAGTTACAAGATCTTCCAGTAGAGGCAAGAGGGCTCAGCTATGTTTGGGTATTAAGAGCGGTATGCAAGGTGGCATCACTAAGCAGAGGGGACAGAAGCCTGCTAGTTCTATGCTCTCGCCCTTAATCTGCCCAGTTCCCAGTACATTCATCATGACTGAGTCCAACATAAATAGTTTCACAAGGTCAAAAATGAATGGAAAAACCCCTCATCAGTAATATCAAGCAGCCAGTTAGGGCCAGAGGAGAGGAATGAATCATCTTTCGTTACTCTTGAGGAAATGGGATATTATAATTAATGGGAAAAACTGCATCTATTTCATGCATATAACATGAATGCTAAGGGAACCAAGACATTTTTGACAAATTGGACATCACACACAAAGTACTTATTAATTCATAAATTAAAAACACATCCTGTTACCCTATCAAAGAAACTTTGCTTGTTTTTGTCTCTCTCCATATTTTTTTTTTTTTTCACCCAAAAAATAAAAAAAAAAAAAAAAAAAAAAAAAAAAAAAAAAAGCCCACAGGAAAATCATAAAGGACTTCACATCCATCTTGAACTATCATGCCTCTCTGCATTTCAGATTGAGTTGAAATTTCTAATTGAAATAATTTTTCATGAGTTAAACTATAAAGGAGAAATAAGTGATACATTTAAATTATTTATTAATCTTATTTATAATTAATTAGGTTTTTCTCTGTGCACAGTCAGGCTATACTAGAGTGTTTGATTTTTAAAACCTTCTCTATCATCAGGCAACAATGGATGACTGCTTTTCTCATGTCACTCTTGTTTTAGTTTGCTCTAGAGATTCAGACAACTCCCATTCACATCTTGGTCAATTTTAATGCATTAACCCTCTCAAGTCACAAACAACAGTGAGGATCTTTTCAGCGAGAGGCGCTGGGCAGAGCTATGTGCCAGACTGCACGCGTACAGGCTGATCTAAGCGTAGAGGTGAGGAGGGCAAAGTTGGTATCAGCCCCAGTTAAACCTAACCTTTCCTCCTCTTCTCACTGAAGGACAAGAGGAGAAAGTTGTCCCCAGGGCACTTCTGATTTTGAGCAAGGTGAGCAATTTCTTTTCTTCACCTGAGGAGCAAGAATAAAGGGAAGAGGGGGAACTGCTTATAAAAAAAGCATGGGAGGAAGGAACTTCTGAAGGAAAATAGGAAAAAGAAGGTCTTCCAGACCATTCTTCTCCCAAAACAGATCTCTTGGGGTGGCTCCATCCCACACTGCATGCGATGCAAGGAGCAGCAGAAGCTGCCCACGTGGTGCATACCGGCCCAGGCAGGCGGCACTGGGAGCTGCTCCTCACAGCTGCCTGCGCCAAACCACCCTCAGCACAGCCCGAGCACCGGGTACCACGCTCGCCGTCCTACTGTGTTCATCCTAGCCGGAAGGAAGTAGGGAGAAGCGCGTTTTTTGCTCACCGGTGTTGAGACAATAACTGAGGGGAGGGGGAATGTACTCCTAGGAGTGCCATCTTAAAAAACAAAGAAATAAAAAAAAAAAAAAATTAAGAATTTCATAAGGTTTCTAGTTTTACCTTTTGCCTCTAGTTAAAAAGATTAGCTTTAAAATCCTACGTTAAAATTATTATTTTATTTATTTTTTTCTTACACTTAAAGAGATCATGTGTTTAAGTTTTGTGCCCTGGTGTCAAGGGTCAGAAACATCCCTCATCAAAGGCTGACAGGCCTATGTAAACACAGTGCTCCACACACAGGTGGGCCTATTCAAGGGAAAGGAAAAGTATTATGTTGTGCAATAAAATCCAAGGCAGCTCAGAAAGGTTTTTTTGTAAGAGACAAATAAAAGGTTCTGCACTCATGGAACAAGACAAACTTTAAAAAAAACCCCACCACACACACAACAAAAGCTTTCATAATTTTCACAAATGTATCACTTTTGAAGAAGGATTTAGAAATTGTTAAACCTCATTGTCTCTCAAAATATCTAGTAACAGTGCAACAAGGCTGCACTCCTGGATAAATCCCTAAGCTCAGAATGTGAGGTTTCAAGAAAGTGGCTAATGCTGCAAAACCGGTAAGATCTCAGCATGCAGTAACATCCTAGTTTTCATGTAGAGATACTTTAAGATTTCATAACACTTATAATACCATGCCTAAAATTTACAATTCACTTAAAACCAGTAAGACTTTAATGTGAAGAATAACAGAAAGGTGTATTAAAATCTGCACCACTGAATTGCGGGGGCTGGTGAGGAATCAGGATTTTATGATATACATTAAAAACCTATAACAAAGATGGCTAGATAGCTATGTCTTAAGGAAGCTAGACAAATGTAAATCTCAAGAAATACCAAGTTTTACAAAATATCATGAGGAGCTCTGGTTACAGCGAAAAGAGTAGGAGCAGGAAGGGTCAGCGCAGCAGTGCACGTCCAACGATGCTCACTGGGCTGGCACCTGCTATTTCCCTCTTTGCCCCAGGAGGTGAACCATGCACTCTGAGGAAAATACGCCTATCAGTCATGTAGGACTGCAAAATTAATGCATGGGGTGTGATGGAAGGCACGATATCCTCTGCCGCAAGCAGGCAGTGAAGGGTTAGGCTGGCACGCCAGCTGTACACCCCCAGCCAGCAAACGCGACTGCGGCGTGCAGAAGGATGATTGTGCCACTGCAAGGAAGGGGAGATTGCAAAGGAGCTTCCTGAGCTTAAATCAGCTGAGCAGAGGGGAAAGCGGAAACGTCCCCGTGCACTGCCAGTTTTGTCTCTCACTCGAGGCAGGCATCCCAGTGTAACTGGAAGGTGTCTTTCACGGCCCCAAACAGCACACTGAGCTCTGGAGGACAGCACTTTACATGGGAAGCATGAAAAACAGGGTCCAGTTGAGCGGGCGCCCAGCTTCACGTTTGCCCAGCTGGTAGCAAACCCAGAGGGACCCTGGCAGTGCAAACTGGCAAACAGCCATGATAACCAGAGCACCCCCTATGCCATCCCTGCGATCCCCTCAAACTCCTCTCTGCTGTGAGAAAGTCGCTCCTTTTTCATCTGCTGGATTCAAGCATTAGCTACCCTCACGCACCACTTCCACACTGGCTCCATGAGACCACACATCTCCAGTCTTCACCCCTGCCACATCTGACATCATTCACGCGAGACAGCCTTGGCCCCAGGACCTGAGCTAATAGTAGGAAGCATTACACAGCAACCTCCTGCAGCTTCTTCTTTCGCTGCCTACCCTTCTCCTCACCGCAGCTCACCAGCGCATCAGAGCTCATACAGGTGCTCTCCACGGGAGCTCACAGCTCCCCAGCACCAGGGATCACTGGGTCCTCATGAAGTTTGAAGCCCTGACTGTTGCTGCACACAACACACAGAGGGGAAGGAAAAGGCAAAAAATAATCACAAACCTCACCCTTCCCAAAACACACAGAGAGAGAAAGCTCAGCTCTATATCTACCATCATCACCTTTTTAATACAGCTCCCAGACACATCCCATGAGTGATTCAGTTGTGTGTCAGGATGCTAAAGGTCAGCAGCCAAACCAAATATAAAAAGAAGGACAATGAAAACAGGTCACTTCAGATTTGGGGACCCATCTTTCCTCCAAAGCATATGTTTTACTAGCACAGCTAACTCTGAATTTTTAGCAACCATGAAAATATGAGGGACATAACTCTGTTGGACACCACTAAATCTGAACCCAAGGTGAGAGATACACCATACTGCCATACCTGAAATGCAAGAACAATTCAATTATTCTAAAAAATAAATATGATTTTCAGGCCTTCTATGCAAAGCTGCTATATTGCACTGTTTATTTCTAATGTGAAAGTTATATAGAATCCCACACAGTTCTTGTTCCCCTCAGGGGTCTCTATTTCACCTTTTGATATAATCTTGTTTGATGTCTCCCTCACCATATTAGAAATGTTTTCAAAACAGACAATCTCCTATTGAATCTTCCTCCTAAAATAAAGGCTTATTATGGTTGATGCTTTATGTAGGTCAAGAATAGTTTTACAGATCCTCATGTAAATAAGGCTTGAAGCAAACAACCCATCGGGATTCCCATGCCCTCAGGTACTACAATGTTTTAATTCGGTTGGTTACACAAACCCTACCTTTCCAAAAACAATTTTTGTTTTTCTTTGTTAGAAGCACAAACTTTCTTGTTCCATGGCCTAAGGGCTTCGTTTGTTTGTTTGTTTAGTTAAAAAGCTGTGGTTTTGGCAGTCTGCCTGGTGATGGTGTAGAGTGCTGGAGGGATTTCAAGTGCTCTCCTATCATTTGCAGGTATTTTTGTTGTCACAGATTTAGAGTTTGATTCTGAACCCCTCATTTTAACAGCAGCTGCAGGAGCCACCCTGAAACATTGAAGGGCACCCCTTGTTGGGGGAGAGGACTTATGCTTCCCTCTCTCACAGTGACTTCCTGGCAAGTAGCCCTATACAGTGGATTAAGGTTTTACGTCAACTTGTACACGATAAGTGTAATCCTGTTGGTTACAAGGGGACAACTCAAGGTGATGGGTCACTCATGTTTGGCCTGAGTTTAAAAAATAAGGAAAGCATGGAGGGCAGGCTGGAAAGAAAGGACAAGAAACTGTCTTGTGATATTGGTACCTGAATTCAACTTATACCATATTACACTCAGCTTTTAAAAGCCACTTTCAAACAGAAATAGACCAAAATAACACCATGCAACTGAGCAGTCATAAACACTTGGAGATCCCCTGTACAACACCTTTCAGTGTCCAAATTGGTGGAGGCGTCTTTGAAACTCAGAAAGCACCCAAGCAAAATGTGCATTAATTGCGGAGGCAAGACAAAGTAGTGTCCAATGCTATGCTAGCCTAGTGGATTGCTGTTGCAATTCTGTTGAATTTTATGAGGAATGATGAGACAGATAATAACAATAATAAATAGAACAGTGTAAATCATACCACAAAGAAGAATTCAAATCTCACAGAACAGAGTTAACAATTGTGTAGTCTAGAGAGCTGACTTTATAAAAAAATATGAAGATGATGACGTGGAATTGATTCACAGTGTCTGAATATTGGCCTCAGACTCTTACAGAGACAAATCTCCCATTCAAAAAAAAAAAAAAAAAAAGAGAATTTTCTTTGAGTAAGGGGAGCAAGGGCAGGGGTGGAAGTCAACATTCGTTTTGTCAGAAGAAAAAGGCTTAACAGCATGGTTAGCTTTTTTGTTTATGGAACAAAATTTGCAGAACACAGTCCAGTGTTATTAAGAAGCAAAATCACCTGTACAAAGGAAGAGACAGTTGCCTCATGTCTGGACACCTTCACTAGAGAAGTTTAGAGCAAAAAGCCTTTTTGTTTGTGGTTTGTATTTTGTGTTTTATTTGTTTTGATTAGATCATACAGTTGACCTGCAGCCCAAATAGATACAGATGGGACCACAACTGGCATTTTTTAAGTCTTCTAACTGATTTTTAAATGCCAAATAAAAGGAGATCCTTCATACTAGCTCATATTTTACATCTGTAAGGAAAAGGAGAGGAAAGCATCAGGGGAAGATGGGAAGGAGATCCCTTCCCCAGCAAAAGGCAGTATCTCTTCAGATCCTTCCCCCTAAGTATATTCAAAATACCCCAACACTTAAAACCAGTCCTTTTCCTTACTTCTATTTAAGAGCTCAAATCTCTATTGTTTTAAAGCCCAACAACAATAAAGCAAATAAGTAAAGCTTTCTTTGGACAGATGATGTATTTGTAAACACCTATGATGCAATCATACAAGTGACACCCTAGGCTTCCCCAATCTGGTCAAAAGCCAGATTACTTGGTGAAGAGAGGTACTTTTTTTTTTTTAATCACCAGGGGCAACTTCTCACTTGTCCTGCTGTTTGGATGCACCCACAAAGGCACACAGTCTACAAGCTGGGTGAAGACCACAAATAAAGATGCAGAGTGGTGACTTTCCATCACACAGCAGCAACTTCAGGTTATGAAGAGTCACTTTTAGAAAGAATTAATTGGTAGCATATTGCAGGCTCCAGAAAAATAATCCATCCCTCATCCACCCTGTCACCTTGACATGATATTCCCTCTACAAATTATGTAATGTACATTTAAAATATTAAACTATTCAGATGTATAAAACACAGCCTATTCTTCCACTGATAAATACATTGAGCTCATCAACATTAACAGGAGCTCCAGATAACATAATTATAGAACATATATATAGTTTGGATTAGCCAACAGAGGAGCTACTGTGAATGAAAGGTACAGTTTAGTTTTACCCCATCTTCCTCTTGTCTCTGCAGCCATCCACATATACTTTTTGCCACATTTTGAGACTGGGAAGCTACAAAGAATTTTTAAATGTATTTTGGGGTTTTTTAAATGTATAACAACATCTGTAATTTAGAAAAATATATAATTTTGTTTAAAGGAAATAAATACTTCAAATAATTTTTCCAAGTCTACCAAAATACTCATCAGAAACAAGCATCACACATAGGAACATGCCACCAAAGGCAGGGCATAATTTTGAAACGTTCACATTAAAACATAAGCACATGTTAAAAATGCACAGAATGATTCAGATGCATCCATTTTAATACCAAGCAGATGAAAAGCTGGAAGACAGCACTGCATGCAAGCAATAGCATAGGGTTTTCCTGGTGGTAGCTGTGGCTGCCATGTCCTATCTAGCTGGGAGCAGTCCCACTGTGGTTTGCATCTCAGAACAGCAGTAAGTAGCCTGCCAGCGCAGCCTCCCCCCTCCCTCATGGCAGCACCAGCCTGCGTGCTGGGACTGGATTATCTCCGACTAACCTGGTAACCCCAGTCAGACCGGTCAGATGACCGGCGGGCATCAGAGCAACTGCTTGCATGACTCCCACTTCCCAGAACTGGTAAGCGGGTCAGTTTACATTTTCTGCTTAGGTGACAAGTACGTGGGTGCAAGTTATATTGGGTTTGTAGGTCAAAACTGATGACAGAATCACACAGCTGTAGATGCAGAAGAGGACCGAGTTAAGGACCCAAAACAATGGTGCTGTCTGGATCTGTGCCTGTTAAGGCTGGTGAACCATCACTTCTTGCCCTCTGGACACCAAGAAGTATCACAGCTTTAAGTTCACGATGGAGCCTTTCCAATTCCAAAGGTTACTTTTTGCCCATTTCTACTGATATATAAACAAAGTTTTCATCGTGTTTGCTCTTTAGCTCATTTAGTAGCCTTGAATTCCACATGAGTGTCCCCTAACTTCATCTTCAAGGCTTTTTTTCTCAAGGGAAGAGTTCAAAAGAAAAGGAGTACAAGGAAAGCAAGGAAAAATAATTCTTTTGATAAAGAATAGAACTCATGAGAACTATATTTTAAAGAATAAAATCTAGGTTTATTGGAAATGTGTATGTACTGAAACCAAAACTTGAAGTTTCCTAACTGTCAGCTCAATTATAATTGTTTACAACAGCTAACAAGCAAGCAAAATTTATCAGTAATAGATAAAATTCCCCAGCCCCACACGTAGTGCAGAACACCTCAAGACTTCCATGCAAGTAAATAAAGCCCTTTTTTTTGTTGTGGTTTTTTTTTTTGTTTGTTTGTTTTGGTTTTTGGTTTTTTTGGTATAGAAAACATTCCAGCAAGAAATAGATTCAGAAATCTATTCAAAAATATTGATTTCTCCTCTACTTTGTCACGATATTTGTCTGCATAAGTAGTGCATCCACATAGTTTATACTCTGAAAAAAAAAGCTTTCTCCCCTTTATTTCCCCATGTTAAAATTGTTTTGCTTAACTTGGCAAACTGGACATGATTAGATATGTTTGGCAAAAAGGTACCCATTTTCCATCTCCTAAAGTCTTCTACTTTAATTAAATGAACTAGGGAGCTATGTTAAGGTATGTCAGAGGCTACTGTGCTCATAAGCTGTTGCTACGGTATTAATGATATTAAACACACATACACATTAACTGCACAGGTGATAACTCAGAAAGGGAGCAAATCTTAGTACCAAACAGTGTTTCTGTGCAAAGGAAGGTCTAGCTTCTATAAAGAGTTTATAAACTGCAATAAATGGCACTGGCTTCAGACTTGACAGACCACCAAGCACAAGTCAACCATGAATTCTCTCATTGTCAAATTTAATAGAATCTCAGCAATGGGAGAATCCTCATTCTGTGCTGCAAACATTCAAAGTCACAGCCTGCTGCTCATTTCTTAATTATGTAAAAACCTATTTAATTCTCATGCTCAGTATGCCAGTTTCATCCGACTAAAACTTCTAGGAAGTATTCTTAAAATGGAGGGAGGTAGTTCTCAGTCAGAAATTAATAACAACTGGAGGCTTTATTTTGCACACGCCAAAGAAAAAACTTCTAATAAAATCAAAATGTGACAGAAATTGTCCAAGTCAGTTTCTTTTGTCTCTTGGTTGTGCTTTTTGTTTTGGGTTTTTTGGTTTTGTTTTGGGTTTGGGGGTTTTTTTGTTTTGTTTTAAGGTAGGTTCTGTAACCATTTTTCTTTAATCAAAAAGAATTGGATAGAGCCTTTCTTCCATCCTCACTTCTAGTCACACACTCCCATGCTGTGCTCAGTATAGGCAGATTCTGAAACAAAGCCATTTGTCATAAAGTGGGTAAAAAACCCAAACAAACAAACACCAAAAAACCCTACCCAGAAACAAACAAAACGAAAAAACCCAAACAGGCAAACAAAAAAAATTGTAAGCAACCCATAGAAAAACCACAAGAAGACTTTCTCAATTTTTACAACGGAGAAGGCTAGTTCACCTATTTGAGAAAGTTATTAGGGTTAAAAAAGGAATCCAAGTCTCGGTATATCATTTACTTTTTGGTTTCTCCACAGCTCTTTCCATTGCCAGCCTGAATATCACACACAAGCAATAGATTAACATTGCATGTCAGCAGTCAGTCTAAACACTATGGAAGGGATTTTATTTTCTAGTATACATTTCTACTAAATCTTATAACAACAATACAGGTCATCCAGCACTACGAACATGCTGTCCCTCATTATGCATTTTAACACTCCTTTTCTCTTTTGACGCATAGAGAAAAAAGTATCTTGTGTAGGCTTATTCTTTTTTAGATGTACTATACAAAACTACAGCATTTTTACAGAGCCACAATTCCATAAAGTATTTATAAGGACAAACAAAACCAATATAGCTCTTTGTAAAACTATTTGCTACCCTCAGCTTTCTCCAACTCCTACAGAAGTTGATTGAAAGAATCCCGTGAGTTCAATAGGACCAAGACCAAACTAACAAGGCATACGTGCTGAATATGCTCAAATTTGAGTAAGCAGAACAGCAATGCATCCGCCTTGTACTTTCTTCTCAAGTCTCCTTACAGTCTAATAAATATGTTTAAACAGCAGGGGCACAGTGAAGAGGGAACAATCTAGCTGTACACTAGCAAGTTTTTCCCCATAGTATCTGCATTTCCTTTGGTTCACCTGGTAGTCCCTGAAAACTATAAGGATTTAGGTTTTGCACAGGACACATACAGAAACTTCAGGCTAAGTGAAGTATGTCAGAATCGAGAAACCCTGTGTGACAGTTGCTAAAAGGTAACAAACACCACTCCTGTTAAAAGCAAAGGTGGAACAGAATCCATCCTGGTGACAGCAGGCATTTTAGATTACAGCATTGTCCAGAGACTTCCCATATATGAATATTGCTGCATTTGCATTCAAAGACAGGTTTTGAGCTGAGTGTACAGATATGTCAGAAAACCTGGCTACTCATAAAGCTCAAGATGAAGTGTCACTGCATTTAAATGTGCTCTTTTGTTATTAGAGGGAGATGATGATT
>VXBL01006464.1:230298-242776 GCA_013400195.1 Aramus guarauna | reverse complement strand
AAGTGACTTTCCCTTGATTACTACCGACAGCTAATTATTAGTGTGCTTCCAAGTGCCTTTTTAAGTTTGCTTATCCTCTGATTTCCAAGTAAGGCAGTACTGAAATTCCTTAGAAACAGAATATGACATCATAAGAAGGTTTTGCAGAAGCTCTCCCTGTATGTCAATTTATATTAGTCTCATCATCCATAACAAGTGTTTAAAAAGCAGAAAAACAACCATGATGCATAATGCATTGTGTCATGATGCATAATAATTAAAACCCCTCCCCCAGCTCCTGAGGTTTAAAATCTTTCCAAGTAAGCATTTCAGCGTAAAGGCTTTGACAAAAACGCCATTTAGGGACTTTCAAATTTACAGCTATGCAATTTGTCATCATTTATATTAGCGAGAAGGTTTAAAATAAAAACAACAACAATGAAAGGAAGATAATACAATGCAATTTTGCACTTGATGAATCTCCTGTTGACTAAAAACCCCTATGCCTAGCAGTCAAAAAAGTTATTAACCTGCCAAATTGCAGATGGAATTGGTGTATTTCCCCCCCTCCCCGAATTCTTTAAGCAGAAGAATATAGAGTGTCCCACGTTCAAGTATTAGCAAAGGTTACTTGCCTTTGGAATATTGATTAGCAAAACCCTTGTGGGAATTATTTCACTTTTCCAAAGCAAATTAAAGATCTGAAAAGCAATTCTCAACTTAACTTCAAATGCAGTTATTTAAAAATGGATGATTAACGCAATTACTGCCTGGCACAGAGAGCACAGCTTTCCAGAGGCAGCCAGCGGAATTCTCAGTTAATGCTGAAATCAGATTACCTTGAAAGAGCTCCCTTGATCCAGGGAAAAAAAATAAAATTGATACCTGGGAGCTTATTTCTCACCTGAATAACATATATTTCCTTCTAAAAACCATGAACTGCATTGCAGTTAGATGTGCACATACTCTAGTTCAGGTTTTCTGAGGTTTTTCAGACTAAACTACACAGGGAAAAATTACTTAATTGCATTCCTATGACTCGCTCTTTATTCACCTCCAAGGTTTCCAAAGTGCTTGCTGAACAATGCTAGTACTGCTTAAAATAAGCATTTCTGTGGACTGTTCTCTTTACTAATGATTCACTCAACAGTAAGTTAATTTTTTTTTCTTTCGGACTTCCATATAGCAACCACCAGTATGGAGTATACACGTGCTCCTGAGCACAGTTGTACTAACATCTTTTGAAGAAGAACACTCTCTTTATTAACTGGTGAGGAACCAGCACCCATCCAAGCCAAGTAAATTTCCCTGACATCACATCTGAAAACACATAGCAGAGCCGGGATTTGAGCTTAGGTCTTCTAAGCTCTAATGCCTAGCCACCTTACACTGCTCTGCCTAGTTAGGGAGCTATTAAGATCAAATAGTTTCAAAATCAATGCAGAAATATTTCCACTGAAACTTTATGTCAACTGTTACTCCGTTTTAAAACACCAATACATAGTTCTGCTAAAATAAGGACTTGATAATGCTAGTAATACACATTTCAGAGGTAATTATTTTAGTCACTTTTTTTTTTTCCCCCTATTTCAGGTTCTAAAAATGTACCAGTTTTAAATCTTTACCAGATAGCATAAGTGATAATGAGCTGTAAATCCACAGAACTAAAATGTTGCTGGGAGCACTACTTATGACTTGTCAATCAGTATGTCTAGAAGTGTATCAGTAGTTTATAAAGTGGAGGAGTTTTTTTCTTCAGTCACATAAATTAGACCACAGACTATGAGCACAAAACTGCAAAATCCTATATGCCATCTTTTTTAATTATTATATGACCATTTCATAGAACAAGTTTTTTGTTTATTGACCAAATGTAATGATCACTTTTTTCTTTTCTGAATGAAGAGAAGGGTAGGCTTGCAAATGTGAGCCATTATTTAATACTATATTATGTGGTGTTTCACATTCCAATCAATTTCTTAATGAATTGGGCAACTGCGTAATGGCAAATGCAATTGTTAGCCAGACCCAAAAGCAAGGGGGTACAGTCAAGAACAAGCAAATTCCTGTTACATGTACTAGAATATTTAGGACTTTTCAGGAAGACAACAGTGTATAAAACAAGTACCTCAACTAACGTTTATTACTTAGGAAAACCTCAAGAGGCTCGAATGCTGCCTCAGTCTTATTTCCTGGGTCCTGGAGTGCCACAGCTTTCTATGACATGGAGTGAACCATGTATTGCCCATTCCAGGCAGAACGGATTTTGGCTTATGACAGGTCAGCAGTGAAAATTGATATACAAAGAGTACTTGAAAAGCATTTCCAGCTGCATTTATTGTTTAGGAAAAAAACCCACAAACACATATATATAAGAAGGCCTCCTTCCAAAACATAAACACATGTCCTTCAGGTGTTAA
The DNA here is from genome assembly GCA_013400195.1 of Aramus guarauna. Classification (NCBI taxonomy): domain Eukaryota; kingdom Metazoa; phylum Chordata; class Aves; order Gruiformes; family Aramidae; genus Aramus; species Aramus guarauna. The sequence continues at coordinate 240,377 of VXBL01006464.1, read as the reverse complement.
TATCTGCCATAGCATCATCCAGAAAGGAGTTTTGATTCTGCCACAGTACGTAGAGATCATTAGTCATGGTTATAACATTCTTATCCTGGAATAAATGCAAAAAGATGACTTATACATGTAAAAAAGCATACACTATATCACCACCAACTGCTTGTACTCAACAAATACAAAGCAACTGTGTTAAGCTTCAATGGCTACAATGGAGAAGAACAGGCCTAACAGACTCTTTTAGAAGCCGATTCCTCATGTGGTTTAGGTCGAATTGTGCAGGGTTTGAGGGCTAATGTAGCCACTTTTAATCAGATATAATAAAGTGGCTAGGTCTCATAAATGAGAGGATTTAAATGGCTTGGGTACACTGACAAGGAAAAGTAATTCAAGACAGACATAAATTTTCTCTGCTTTGCTAACGCATCGCTGTTGACATGACATCCCTTGAGAACTTCAGTTGTGAAAGGACATGTTTTGTCAAACATTTGCACATTATGATCATGTGCCACAGCACAACTAATTAATCACCACTTTGCTAGGACTTTCACATTTGTTAAAGCCTGTCATTATCAAAAGTCATTCAAGTTAATGGTTTTATAGAAGTATGTATGTTCATTTTGAAATTGCATGCCAGACTTTGGTTTTGAGGTTTTACAAAATTATGTTTCTATGATATTTTCTGAAAGAAGTTTATTTGCTAGAGTTGCCAGTAAAACACAACTGGTCCCAGATGTAAGATTTCTAGTTGATAAAATTAAATCACTTCAATTCTCTTTTCTGTGGAAATTTCATTGATCTGATCTGTGATCTCTTCCTTTGCCAGAAAGCATTTTTCTGAATATTCTTTCTAACCATTCTCCCACGTACACACCCCAAGCTGATGAAAGCACAGGCAGAACTTGAAAGAAATATTGACTTTGTGGAAGCACATTTATTTTCATTAAGTCAGCTTTTCCAAGAGGGAATAAAAGTAAGTCACTCCAGGTGTTTGAATCCAAGCTTCTTTCTGGCAGAGCTAAAGGAAAATTTCTTATTCAATTTTAGTCATCTCTGAGGATGGATCATCGCTGAATATTTACATTTCTGGTGTGACTGGGGAAGGACAGAAAGGGGAATGCTAGGAGAAAAATAAGCTAAAACACAGATAAATTGCTGTCCTAACTTTCAAACCAATTTGTTGGGACTGACAAGTGCAATGAGATGGCACCAGAGACAGCCCTGGGCAGGAGAGGGGAGGACAGCAGGAGGAAGCAGACTTTCCTCCTGAGGTGAGAGCTAGTACTATACTAGCTGTTGTTAATGCAAAAAGAAAAGGCAAAAGACAGAAAAATTTAAATTTCTGTGCCCTGCAAGAAAATCTTCCACATATGGGTGGTCCAGAGTTCAAGTCTATACAGTAGATAAATAGTTTTGATCCACTAATTCCACTTCGAAGATATAGCATATGGGTTACGTTATCCAATGGTTTTTGTTGGTTTTATTCCCCTCTCCCCAGATGATCTTACTTCTGCTCTGTTTAGTTGTTGTTTCTAGTCATTACTAATTGTCATTCATGGCAAACGTAGTCAGCTGCTCATGGACCCAAATCCAAGAATTAGCTGNTTTTTTTTTTTTTAATTAAGAACACATACAGGTTTGTGCCAGAGGAACACTTTCTAATACCTTCCTGTCCCTCTCTCTCTCTTGAGATAATACAGAGAATAGTCATTGCAAAAGGCAGAGAACAGAGACACCTGCAAGGTACAGGAGATTTTCAGAGAGTAAGACTGGACAGCACTCAAACTGCTTGTTCAAGACATGCATTCACAGGAGTTGGGAGTAGCCTGTAGCTGCACCTGATACAAGCCAGACTTGCAAGCAAAAACAAGACAAGGACGGGGGTGATAATATTTTCCTAAGCATGCCACATCCCCTACTTTCCAACACAAGCAACAATTTCAGGTAGGGGTGGGGAGGGAGGTGGAATAAATATTTTTAGCAATGACACAAACTAGATACACAGGCAGGCTGGCAAATGGGATAAGGGTACCAAAAAGGGTACTTGGGGTGATGGTCTCCCCAGTGTTGGCACAGGCTTCAAGTCTCACGAGAGGGAAGGGGCTGCCCCAGCTTGTGGACCTGTTCTTTCTCTTCTCCCCACTATCAGGTGCAACTCTGTGTAGCCCTGACCACCCTACTACAACTCCAGCAACTATGAAGAACTACCTGATCTGAAGCGACTGAGCTGATACTAACTTTAAATCAGCACACTCAACTGTAATTTAACAAACCAGCCAACCCCAAATACATTGAAAAGTGTAAAGGTCAGGGAGAGATGTGGAGAGAGTGAGGGAGAAAGGTTTACATCCATTAAAACTAGTCAAGGAAGCGTGACTGTTTCCCAGAAAGGACAATACATGCGTCAGGCAGAACACTGCAAACGGTCTAACAAATTTGCTGTACTAAGGGTTGTTTCAGCATAAGCCTGCAACAAAGAATACGGAAACCTTCAAGTTTAAAAAGGAAGAGAAAGTTCATCAACTTTCTGTGCAAGACTTAGGAGACTTTAACTGAGGTCAGAACCACATGTTGTCCTGTGTGTGTCCCCAACAAAGACAGATCTTCTTCAGAATCCCTCTTTATGTTTGTAGCTACATGAAGGTGGGAAGCCAGACTAACTACAGTCCACATACATTTGAAGCAGAGCTCAATATATTTAGGAAGAGGTTATGTACCTAAAATAGCAGCAACTCATCTTGTGGACCTGGAAGCGTTATTCTATCTACTGTTACCAGTTTTTATATGAAGACATCAAGGGAAAACATGACTTCAGCAGGTGATGCCAGTAGCAAAGAAGGGTGTTGTATTTTTGTATACAATAGGTTTGGAGAGGTTGCCCCTCCTTCTTAGCTTAGGTTTGCTTCTCCAATGCAAATCAGTACTGACCTCTGCTGCTAGATTTTCAGCATGTGTCCTTACTAGGGAAAGAGCAAGGACTATGCAATAACACAAAGATGGCATTTTCAAAAGGGTATTCATGCCGCAGAACATGAATTCCTCTACATCTAGAAGTTCAAAGTTTTAAGGATATTTATATTCTTCCAAAAGAGCTCTTGCCGGGTGGGCATAGAAAGTGTCCCCATTACACAGACGGGGAAGTGACTTACATACTTAAAGGGAATAGTTTGGAGTACCTCATCCTCCACGGCCATTTTGCTAGTTTTCTACCTGAATATCCTTCCCCTACTCCAAGATCGCCTTTACAAAGCTGACCTCTGTCTGCTGTAGAAGACCACACAGCAGACATTTGCCATAAAGAAAGAGAGCAGGCACACAATTAGTTCACGTGGAATATCTAATGCGCTTCCCATGCACATTTTAGCTTATTTTGCAGTAACGTCCTCAGGTCACAAGCTTAAGTAGCTTACCCAAGCCTAGGCAGAGTCTGAGGACCCAACCACATGGGGATACTCAGGAAATGAATCTGAAATTAAACTTTAAAAAAGAATGAGCTAAGCAGCCTCCTAAGCTAGCACTTTCATTTAGAATTAGAGCCTTAATTCAGCTTAGCCTAATTCTTTCAGTTCTAAAATGGGGATCTTGACACAAGCCTACTTCCAGATCTATTTATCTGAATCAGCTGAAGGCATTACTGCCTCCAGCTAGTCATCACTGCTTTCCAGATGGAGGTTTCTACCCCACACAACTATGATAGCAGAGTGATTCATGTGAGCAGTCCTGCTTACAGACAAGTATATCAGCTGCAATTCAAAACAGGAGGCTTGCATTCATCTGGCCTCTTACTGAAAGGGATCCGGGATCACTCCCTCAAACCACTGCTCTTGGGATATCTTGCAGGGGCAATAACCCCTGCCAGCCACAGCTTGTAACTTCTTAATTCTGCACAGATGTTTACAAAACAAAAAACTGCCCATAATCTAGTTGGAGGGAGTAAGCGAGACAAGTCTCTGGGATACTCCCTCAACTAACCAAGACAAAAGTGTACATTGGTGAGCCAAGGGCGAGAGCGAGACTCACAGGGTAGGGTCCCTGGCAAAGGATTGGACTGAATTCATTGGCAAGGCATAGATTTTCTTAAACTGTAAGCGTTATGAGATCTCAATATTCAGTCATTGCTACACAATTGCACTTTAAAGACCAACAGTGTGAAGGTGCCTTTGGCCTCTATGGCTTTAATTATGGACACTCATTTACCCCATGTTGGTTTATAGCTGGTAATAGATTGTAACATGCTAGTCACCTCACAGGTAAAATTGTTTCCTGAACAGTCTGAAAGAAGTGAAATAAGATGTTATAGGAGCTCTATGGATCTCTGACACCTTTTAAGGTAAACAAAGGGAAGGAGAGGGAAGAAAAAACATCCTTTAAATCCCTATTCCCTTGCTCTACCTTCCCACACCTGGGGTACAGCAAAGAAAAATCCCCTTAGACAGGTCTTGGCAACCCTGCATTCAATCTGTTTCACACTTCCCCCGAGATGAATTCAGGAGAGGGAGAGAGAGGGAGAGGGAGGTAGGTTACTCCATGCTGTTTTGGGGGTTTTGTTGCACCGTAGAATGGAAACAAACCAAAGGATTTAAATTTAGCATCCTCTCTGAACTCAGGACACTCATTGCTATCAAATAGTCTCTGACAGAGGAAGCCACTAGTGTTCAGAGATAGCATCCTACCTACACAAAAAATAAGAAGTCAGTTAACACATCTAGCTGTGTAATAGCTATTTATATTTAATATTCAAAGCTAAAGTACCTCCTCTTCAAAAGTTGTTGTTGTTTTTCTCCAATAAAGCAACACTGCAGCTAAACGTTAATCTCTTAGTGGCACCAAGGTTATAAATTCAGTGTGTTCTCTGTTCTACATCCTTGCTGGAGATTATCTCCTACCAATGACACACAAAAATAAACTTGGATGAAAAGGGAGGGGAAAGCAGGTAGCAGGGGGAAAAACAACCTTCTCGCTCCCTCTCACACACACAGAGAACAATTTGTTCAGTGAAGAAGAGAGTCTTCTGGACCAAAATATATTTCGGCTTTGAAAAGGGGAAAATACAACTCAGAATGGAAAGAGACAGAGGATTTAGCTGCACCGCAGTTTTTTGCCTTGGTAATTTGTGAATGAGACATGAGGTGTGCGTATGTTAACAGGGAAAAAAGCTTGGACCCTTTTCTACCCACCTCTTTTTTTTAATCCCTAAGAACATTTGGATCATTTGGAGGAACCTATCTATTTCTAGTTCTGTATAGTACAGTAGGAAAACAAAAAGCTCTTTCCTCCATTTCCCAAAATAAAAAGGAAGCGTAGTGTTTTTCATACAGAAAATCCATTAGGTATGGGAAAAGCAAGAGCCTCGTATCAAGCTGCAAACAGGAACGCTTAAGCACAAGGCATTCAGGCGATGGAAATGCATTCAGAGCGTTTAGCACATAGGATTAATCGAATTATAATTTAATCATCTGATCAAACACTAATTAGCATAATCACTTGAGGGGAAAAGCTGCTAGAGGAACAGATGAAGAAACACCTTGGGCACCCAGCACATTTTAATGACGCAAGATCACGCACAGATATTATTTTTTTCCTTAATAAAATACAACAGAGATTGAGGCTCGTAGTGCTGAAGAAGCAGTTTAAATATTCCAGTCTTAGATCACATGCAGTTCTGCAGCATGGAAGATGTTGAAACTGGGTGTGCAAACTATAGTTTATTCAAATTTAAGGGAGAGCTGTAAAACCACAGGAACACTACACTCCCCTGGTTTGCCATATGAAGACTTGAGCATGAGCACACATTTTAGCCCACAGTGTTTCCATTATAATCATCCCTTACTGTTTCCCCTGGAGTCTCTCACATGAATGTTTAACTATAGATCATTTAGATGACCTTCAGGGATACAGCAAAGTATTAGCGTCCTTTTACAAACTGCATTTGAAGTAATTAGTCTCAATCAGCTGGGTTTTTTTGGCTCGGGGCGGGGGAGAATGGGAAAGCAAGAGATATTAAGGGACCTTTTCTGTGTAATATTGTCTAGCTTTCTTGGTAAAATCATGTCATTTTTTAAAAGCAAAAATCTGGAGAGACCAGAAAAATCACCCCTGATGTTTACCCATACAATCAAGTGACACTTGTCTCTGGAGAGTGGGCAGGAAGAGATGTAAAGGCAGAAGGCCTGGAAGATTGTATGGGAAGGAAGAAGGGGAGAAGCAGGATGTCGAAGAGGAGGATGTTAGGAGGAAGTGTCTTTTGTTTGAATTTACACAAAAAATAACATAACTGAATTATTCTTAATAAGTGTTTAGCTTTTCAAACAGATAATTCTTCTGGACATTAAAACACTTAAATGTAGTGAACTGCAACATTTATAGATAAGAATGGACTCGGAAAAAGTTTCCTACATTATATATGGAAGCAAAATGATGAGCTGCTTACCTACATTTTCAAGACACCAGATCATACGAGCTCAGCTGTGGGCTAATTTAAATTGATTATATCCCTCTAACAGAGATATTACTAACAATCTTTTTGGCTTCTCAGAATGACTGTACGTTAATAAAATAAGGTAACCAGTTACAGCAAAGGGCCAGTTTACCCCAGGATTTCTCCGTACTGGGCACCCTGCTGCGTGCAATCAGTATGCGCAGTCTGGAAACTCTTACGAGCATAGCATACAACTCTACTGCAGGTGATAATTCCAGAAAACATCCCAGCAGCAAAGAGCTGTACATCACTTCAAAGCATTGTCACACTTTTAATAAGAAAACTGACTGATAGATGAACCAATAAAAGGCAATGAATTAGTTTCTCACTGGCATAAAGATAGAACCACCATACTGCATGCATTCCTGGCTCAAAGAGAGAGAGATCATATACCAGCATACATGGACTCCACTTAATTAAAAAGTAATTTTATGAAAAAGTTAGAAGTTATGGTTTTTAAAATATCTTGAGCTGTTTTACTATTTAGCTTTAAATTTCTGCTAGTTTCTTTCCCAGCAAAAGCTTAAAAGCAAAGCCAGGAGATTTTGCATCACCTCACAAAGGCTGCAAAATGGCAAAGTGAGAGGGGAGCAACATACTGCTGGTAACACTACTTGAGACTGCACCATGATCAGAGATAGGCTGGGACACAAGACAATGACCACCATCCCCCCAACTCGTCCTAAAACCTCTCTTCTCCTTCTGCCCTCTGAGAGGGCAGCATACATGATCTAAAGGGCAGCATCTCCCGCTGCTATCAGAAGTACAGCTCCCTGTATCTTCCACTTTCTAACCTCATAAGAGTACCAGCACTGTGCCATGTCATAATGCCTTCATTTTCCATTGTCTAGCTATTTAATACCTGCTACTTATTTTAAATAAAATTCTCTGAGCACAAGGCCAAATGCACATGCCTTAGGAAATGCCAGAGCTAAGGTGCTCAACCAACCTTAATCCCCTATTCCAATTACTCCAATGTGCATCCACACCGGGGACTGAAAATAGCAGAGACGATGTGGGGAAGAAGAATAACTGCATTATATAGTGGGCAAACAAGGCTGTTATCTTTGAATGTGGCCGAGACAGAAACACAATGTACTGATCCAAAAAGTTCTCAAAACTTCTTGAAATTAAGTAGCAGTCGGACTACTATTATTTAGTTGTAGAAAATGTTTTAAAGAACTAATTAGCTCCTTTTATAATTACTAAAAGTCAGCATTCTTTTCTTCCCTATAAATGCATTTTGAGATGTGGTAGGAATACTGTAATTGCTTTTATCCACTAGGGACTAACATTTGAACATAATAAATATGCACTGAACTGCTACAGCTGCAGTGTCTTCAGACAGGCATTTCTTTTCCTCTGCATTGCCTTCATGTGTGTCACCCGTTAAAACATTCAAAAAGGCCTCTAGCTCTGTCACTAGTGAAGCAAATGCAGCTTGAGCGCATGTAGCGCTTTAACAGGACAGTCACATCTCTCTGAAGTTGCACTGCTCCTTCTCAAGCATGAACGCACTAGCTAAAGGCAAAAGACGGTGAAGAAAGGAAGGAGTTTGGACAGGATTTTTACTCTAAACCAGGATAGAAAAGCTAAAACCTAAATCTTCCTTTCTTCCCCAGAAAAAAAAAAGATTAAAAAAATCCACATTGCCTACTCCAGGCTGTGCTCCCACCATATCTGTGCAGTCTTCCTCAGGACTTGCTAAGCAAGCAGCTCTCCAATTTGTTGTAGAGACAGAGAGCAGGTCTCCAGTGGGGCAACAGCCCGGTGTGTTGGGGACATCCTCCTCCACCCCACAGCGCTCTCTGAGCAGACCCCCATTGCACCAAAACTGCCGGTGCCAGCTGAACAGCAAATTACAACTGCCAGTGCTTCTCTGAAAGCCTGACAGCTCAGCCTCTTTTTCTGAGGATTAATTATCTCCCTCCTGCCCAATAAAGGAGCTCAGCTCCTTCCTTCTTCACTCAAACAAGGGACTCGTGCATCCTACCCTACGGCCGCACTGACATTCACAGAACTGCTTTCTGTCCTTGATCCCCCTCGCTCCCCCAAATCCATTTGTTGCCTCAGGGGAAAAAGCTTTTAGGGACTGAAAAAATACTTTTGCTACCAAAATAAATGTAAATAACTGTAAAGATAAGATGGAGGGAGGAGGGGTTGTAGGCCTCAAATTAAGTCTATGTCACAGACGAAATAGCATGACCAGACACAAATGAAGGAAAAAGCTCAATACAAGCAGGTGAGGACAAGGGCAGTGGGGAGTTTGAGCTCTCCCCTCACCAGGCACAGCGGGGTCCATGCACAGCCCAGCTTCCTCCATGGCACAGACCAGCAGCCAAGACAGCGTCACCGGGACCAGAACTGGGGAGTCCCAAAGCCACATGCTGTTTTGTTCCCCATCCACAGGTCCTGCTCACAAGGCAACAGGCTCAACCTTCCCTTCTGCACTGAAAACTGTGAAGCCCAGAGGCTTCAGAGCCTCCCACCATAAGCTGTCCAGGTCAGACTTGGCCTTCAGAGACTGCCCTCCTGCTGTCCCACAGGGCTTCGTGTTCTTTGAGTGCCCTTCCTCTTCTTATCATGCCTTGCAATGCTGTCTAGATACTCGCATAGTTTCAAACTCACCCTTTTTCCTCCGTTGCCCTCCCCACTAAAAATACTGTTCCCTCCTCCTCCTGCCTTAAGCATCCATTTTGTAGTTTTAAAAATACATATCAACAAAAAGCTCCAGCACAGTTGACACAAACAACATGGCAAGCATCACCCATCACTCAAGTCCCATAATAAGATGAACCTTACTCTCGGCTTCTCCCTTTTTCCCTTGCAATGATAAAGTCTAGAACCCCTGCACAACAGGGCTGGGGAAAAGGCTGTCATTGTGGAAGAGAAACCTTCAAGTCACACAACAAAACCAGGAAGAAAGGTACAAAGGAAAGCTTCCTAAATATATACAGCTAAAAGCATGAACTAGCATAATGCAAATCATTACTCCAGACATTTGGGAACCTCTTTACTATGCCAAAAAACCCTCTACATTAAATGTCTACAGACATATCTAGAGAACTTGTACTTCAGTGACAGTCTCCCAAGTTACCTTCTTCATATCATGACATAGCAAACGCCTTGCTTTATGCTTTACAACTGCAATTGCAACCCAAACTATGGTTAACACGTCTAGAAATAAAACATGAAATGGCTTTTAAAGTGCCCCACAGAAGAGCCACCTAATGAGATTAAAAGAGTCAGCTGGAGAATGTGCAGTGCATGCAGGACCTTCTGGAAGGTGAACCACAGGAGACCTTTTCTGTTGAAACCGAAGTCCACCTAAAGCCTGGTTTGCTTGAATGACACCTTCTCCACCAAGATCCCACTCAAGGGATATCAGAATCTGCTTTTCACAACAAAAAGGACTTTGTCCAGGACTTTCTTTGTCCCTATCTCAAGCCAGAACTGGTCTAACAGCATGTCACATGCTCACCTTTTAGTTTTCAAGAGACTGACTTTATCCATTCACAATATTTTCCTAAATCAGGGCCAAAATTCCAAATAACATTCCTGTGAAAACCCCAAAGACTCCAGAAGGTGATACTGTTTAAAAAAAAAAAAAAAA
>VXBL01006464.1:218200-230254 GCA_013400195.1 Aramus guarauna | reverse complement strand
AAAAAAAAAAAAGAGGGGGAAAAAAAAGAAAGAAAAAGAAAACAAACACACCACAATGATTTCTGATAGAAAATTCAATCATGCAAGAGAATTTAGCAAAAGTCAGAGCTTACAGTTTTATGTATCGCCTTTCCCTGGCCTAGAAAAGGCAACCAACTAGCATTTTGGTGCACTCAAATCCTACCATGCAATTTGTGCAGTCCGGTACACACTGTAACAACAACATACAGGTTCCTCCATATCCCTCCATACCCTGGCTAGCTTTCTCTGTCAGCTTAAACAAGATCCACATGTCAAAGACTTACATTAGGTATCTGAACTCCATACTAACTGCTAAACCTCTAGGAAACTCTACTGAACAACATATTCTTATGCTTCTGAACAGCAGAACTGAAAACACACAAAGGGTTTTAAACCTTTTCTTCCAAGGCAACTTCCATCAAGCCTCTGAATTCTGTGGCACCTACAAACTGGGGCCATGGAGAGCTGCTACTCTAAAAAGCTGAGAGACAAACAGCCTTAGTGTTCAGGCTTAGCATAAGCCATTCATTTGCAAAAACACATGGGAGGATTTCACGCCAACAGATATTTATATAGACAGAGCAACCCTAGAGTCTTATCTATAGAACCACTGTGAGTAGATTATGTAGATAGGCAACTATTCCCAGCTACAGTGAAACACAATTATATTCCAGGTGTATTGAAAGATCCCCTGTCCTTTCAAGAATGATTTTTCTGATATTCTTAAAACATTGGAAGGCTCCCCAAAATTTACTCAAAAAATTACTTTAGACAACAGAAAGTTACTCAGAATAATTTTTAGCCTAGTACAAACGTAAATCTTAAGCTATAAATTTTCTGCATGGGATTACTGTGTAATTAATTGGAAGAAAATAGCATCAGTATACTTGGACAGCAAAGCAAGTGCCAGATTTTCCATACACAGTACCTTTTAAGCAATTACGAGCTGTATAGATTTACATACATATGTGTGTGTATAAATATATATATATAAAAAAAAAAAAAAAATCCCAGAAATGACTATATCCCTGACATACTAGATTAAGAGCCACATGACCAGGACAGTTGGTCTTCAGCTCATATGGTGACATGCATGTAGCGGCTTTAAATGTTAGCCAGGCAAAAAATTTCTCAGGTGGTCCTTGTATGTGCCTTTGTATCTACCACATGAACACGTAGCTGGGTGCTATCTTCAGATGTGCTCTCAGACTGCACCATGACCTGTGCTCCTGCACTCATACAGGGTTTGTCCTTCTGGAAGCTTCGGCAGAGGTACATCAGTGATTCAGCTCGGGTCGCTGGGCTGCTCTCTCCCTCAATTACTAGGAAGCTCCAGGGAGGCGGCTGTTTAGTATGGAGGTGACTCTCTTTCTCAAAGCCTTTGCATTTAAAAATGGCTTTCTATAAATAGGATTGCTGGCTCACTCTTAAATCTTACTCCCTGCCTTCTAAGTAAAAATAGTTTAAATAGGGATGCTGGGAAGACTTGTTAATCTCTGCCATCCTATCTGCCATACATTTGCCTTCCTTTCTTCAGCATGTACCATGACATTTTTGCCCACTTCACTATGAAAGGTATAGATTGATGTACCCTACTTTCTCCTTTTCTGATGAGTAATCCAAAGCTCTAATGGAAAAAAAAAACCAAACCAAAACAAAAAAAAAACAACTGAGGACGTAATAAGAACTTTTTTGTGAATGGCAGTATAAGAAAAGCAATGGCAAGAAAAGCCCACAGTGCTAACAAATAACCTGAGGAATCTGTGGCTTGTTCTTAAAGGGGTTCTCTTCAGTGCTTTAAAATATTGTGCTGTAAAAGGCTCTTGAGAAATACCTCCCATTTAATGGTATTTTATTTTTGAAAATACCAACTGTTTGATGAAATGCTTTTAAGAGACAAGGAGGTGAAGACTGAGAAGATAGGGTTTCTTTTGAAGAATAAGATAATTTGAAATCTTAATTTCATTGATTTCATAACAGGTTAAAGGAAAATGAAGTGCTGATTAAAAAGGATTGTGAAATATCTCAAATTATATTGTTAAACAAGTAATTTAACTGCATACACCTACATATTCACCTTGAAATAATTAAGTATTCTGATCTACAGACGTATATTGTTTAAATGAATTTTTTAGTACTTTTAGAGTTTCAATGACTCAAAAAAAATAACAATTAAAAAATCAAATAATTGTACCTTATAATAATTAAGTTGAATATAATGTTTTTCTGCCTTCTCCAGCTTTTAAAATGAAAGCTGGAATTAGCATCTTTCCCACTGGAAATCTGAAAGAGTCCTAGACTGAGAGATTGATAAATGGCATGTTCCAATTAAAATCAAAGGCTAAATGAGTGGTATGTTCAAACAGCCTTGATCCTATGCACATCTTAACTTGTTAAGTAGAGCAAACTTTAAGGGAAAAGAACTCCATCTATTTTGCCATCAGTCCACTACCCCAGCCCCCCAAATATGTAGAGTTTCATTGCTTTTTGGTTGTTTTTTTTGGGGGGTGGTTTTTTTTTTTTTGGTCACATCAATGTTTATTAAAAAGATAAAGGTGATTATTTCCCCAGCCCAAACAACCCTTGCACCTGAGAGCAGCATATTTAAGACACTCATGCAGGCAAAGACACAGAAAGTTGAGGTCAAACTTGAGCCCAGCTGCTCCTGTAACCAGAGCCTTGCACAGCTCATGAGCTGGAGGAACTTCTGGACGAGCTGCTCATCAAACCTCACAAGATTTTCTCAAATAATTCAATTTATTGGTATATTAAATAACAAATGTTTACTCCAGAACAAACAAAATTAAAACCAACTTCTAAACTTTTGTGGACGCAGCAGTACTGAAGAGATGCCACTGAAATCACAGTGCAGAGCTGCAAGCTATTTAACAGGTATTGCGTGAGGGGTTTCCTACTGTTTGTGGAAATCAACTTCCCTTTAAACCATTACCAAAAATACCTTCATTGTCACACAAGGCTGTTACTCAGCAATATGGAAAGAAGATGTGGCGTCCACCAGTTAAAAAGCTTAGTGACCATTGGTAGAAAAACGCAGGCAAAAAATGCCTCCTCCGGGCACCGTCTGTTCCCACGGCTTTCAGAAGCGTTGCCAGACTCGTGTGGTTTGCTGCCCACTAGTGTCGCGTGGCACCGGCTCTCCGCCACGGCGCACGCGGCGCGGCACGCTGCCCACTCCCGAGCGAGAAACCCACGGCCGGGGAGCCCGAAAGCCTGGGGGTTGGTACACTCCGAGCTGAGGAGAAACACTTCTTTTGAAATGGAAATGGAGATTTTTCAGTGTACTCTGACTGTCTGGCTATAACAATTTTTCTCTGTTTGGCATTTGGTGATTAATTAATAGCTATTTGTAGCTTGAGTAACACCAGATTAAAAACACCATCAGCTGTATGGTGCCATCCACAGATATATACCAAGCAAAATGCTTTCTGCACATGCATTAAACTTTCTAAGTTAATGATTTCGTTACCTAATGCCAGATAAGCTATGCATGCATTACAATATGTTTTTACAGAGAGAGCTGTTTGCCCTTTTCCTAAAATGTTTCATCCCCACCACTGCGAGTCACCATTTTCTTGGGCGAGTGTCATCAATACCACCGTCACTTTCACTACTCATTCTCCAGCCTAACCCCTGCTCTCAGTTCAGTGTTATCCTTCTCAGCCTTCTAATATGCTGCTAAAACCCATATTGATACATATGGGGCAGGGAAAGGATTCAAAACAGGAAATCATTTTAATGGAAATTTATTTACAGTGTCATCTGTACTGTACTGGGTGCCTCCTGATGCTCCATTGATTTCAGCAGAACATCTGTGGACAACAGGCATACAAGAAATGCAGCCAGAGAGAAGCCTGCAAATGGGTTCAACACACCTACGTCGAGGATTCAATGACAGTGAAAGGTACTCTTTGCTGTAAACGGCATCCTAATTCTGAACTAACTTTGTCAAAGTAATTACAATGAAGAGTCAAGATTTTGAACAAGGCCATTCTCCCTCCTCCTCTCTCTGTAATTAGTGAAATGCCCTCTTACTAATTACGACCAGGCTACAGCAGACTTTTGCTGTTAATTTTACATGCTTGCTTCTGGAATACTTGGGTATAGTAACATGGAGGGTAGTACAGATATAGTAACCCTGAAGGTAACTAAAAGTATTGCTCAGGATTGTAACTGCATGACTCAGGCTTTCAAAGTGGTGAATTTAGCTGCATAGCTCCCACCGATGTCTATATCATCCCACACACTTAGTAAGGCTGCAATGCATTTATGGTTAATAGTTACCTGTATTTTTACAAAACTCACAGCAATGAGAGTTTAAAGCCTTTGCAAAATCCAAAAACTTCAATCAGGTATTTGGGAAGGTTTTGTTTCAGGCTTCAGAAATACTAATTGGAAATAACAGCATGTCAGTATTTTATTGTCCCCAGAAGGAAGCTATTTCACAAACATAAAGCCTACCCAGTGACACCGCTCATATCTAATTTGACAAAATGTACTTCTGGTGAGTGACTGTAGGGAAATATGGGGGCCAACCTGGCTATTGTTATTCAGATGGTTTCCATTATCTTCAACACAAATGTAGCCCAAGATGACAACTACAGGGTTAAACCCAAAATGCGTGAGTTTATTTTTTTAAGCTATTTCTCCCCTCAAAAAGGAAAACAGAAAACCCTCACACCCAAAACCTCCAACAACAACAAAATGGAACATAAGCCTGAACAATCTTACACATTTTAAAGTCAAAATTAGAATGAAATGTAAGATCTAATTGAAAAACACTCATACATGTGCTCATGTTTGAAGTAAATGCAGTGCGGTTCCATAAGCGGTTCAGAAAAGGCAATGGCAGAAGCCAAGCAACCTTTAGCAGCCTGCCCCCCCCCCCCACCCCCCAGATATAGTCATGAAAGAATACTGCCTCTCACACAATGGAGTTCAGATATAGTTATAGATAGAATAATGAAAATAAATGTGTACGTGACATATCTATTTATATATGCAGTCATTTCCTTCAAAGAGATATATATCTGATACGACACTGCATTAAAACCTGAAGCCCTTTAAAAATATTGTTCTCTGACTCCTGACTCTGATATGATAGTGCAAATCATCACTATTAATAAACAAAAGCAAGTTGTTCAGTCTTAACGTGAAGGTACGTGCCATTTTCAAAAATTTCATTTAAAAAGATCCTATATACATATGCATTTTGCCATCAAGTATGATGGCAAAAACACACACACTTCTTAAGTTGCAAAGAATCATTGAACCATCCATTACTATTTCTATAATGCTTTCATTTTAAACTCTTATCACACAAAAACATTTTAGTTTAGTAATCTAGAGTCACAAATGTACAAATGTTGCTGCATGGCAGTACAGAATTTATGCAGATGCATTTATCATTTATGTTTTATACTACTGAAAGTAGAAAAATCTTTGGGATACAAATGCATGTTTGACTGTGATCCAAAAACACATGGATACTGAAAGTGAAATTGCTACTGACTTCATAGATCAAGGAATAAATGAAAGTGATTTTCAGAGTATTTCAACCTCATAAAGCAAAAAATATTCTATTCTTCAAAAACCCCTGGAAGGGGGACCAACTAACTTAGAACATAAAATTCATAGCATCAGCAGAGCAGACATAGCTTTTTAAATAAGAAGAGGCAGGTATTTTTAAGATTTCTGGATAGAAACAAGGTTCTTCTCTATGCAAATCTAGTTTTAAATGAATAGTGCTGGTAAGAGTTTATACGTTCAGGCTGATTCTGTCTGTCTTATTAACAGTATATCTCTCCCTCCAGGTATCTGGCTGAAGAGAATAGGGAGAAAGGCACAGCGCTGCCTGTCAAAAATACATAAATAAATAAATAAATGAGTAAATAAATAAATAAATAGATAGATCCTTAATGTTAGAACTTGTTGTAGTTATCTTACTGCTGGAAAAAATGCAAAATTTTAAAGTTTACAGATTGGAGTTTTTCAATAATTTTGCATTCCGTGGCAGTGAGAAGATGAAAATGTTTTAAAATAGACTTAAACACACACCTAAGATTCATGTCCTAATTTATGATCTATCCAGCTATTCGCACTGGACTGGCCATGCCTGTCAATGTATTTTCTCATCCAGCGTATGCTTAAGTAGATGTGAAGGCACCCTCATCCAGCATTCATCCCTCACCCTCTGCTAGAGGTTCAATTATTTGTATCTTCCAGGAAAATCTTACACTTTGCCCTGTGCTTCTCTCACATTCATTCAATACAAGAACATTTTCCTATTCCACCTGCTTTGCCTACTTTGAGAATTGTGTGTTTAATCTTTCTGACTTAACTGTCAGGACGTAATGCATTACAGGCAATGCTACATTCTCAAATCTGAGAAGGAAGCAGCAATGAAATAGAATCCTAGACTACAGCATAATTTGTTTTCTGTCCTTAAAACTGCAATGCTAATATGCATTTTAATAAAAGTTATGCAATTCAAACCTATTTTCAGAGATGACATGGGGTTTAATCACATATGTCTAAATGATCCAAAATAGTCCCATCCGCTATTTAAAAAATCCAGACACTATGATAAATGTTTGTCAGTCAAAGAGTTGGCAGAAAGAAGAGAGGGAGGAAAAAAAAAAAAAAAAAGAACAGGTTTACCCTTATTCTATCTCCAGTCTAATTTCCCCTTCCTAACTTTGTAATTGACTGAAAGTCCTCAACATTTTCAGATGATGTAATGCTTATCCGTGCATATTTTTACATAAATGAGTGAGAGGAAAAAAAAAAAAATACAGAGCAGGTACCTCTTTAGTGAAGTGATGAAAGGGAAAGAATTTTAAAAATATTCCTTCTTAAATATACACATATATAAAAGAATTGCTGGGTGAAAGCACAGAGCGATTAAAAAAAAAAAAAAAAAAAACCCACCCCAAAAAACCCCAAACGTAAAAGGAAGCAACATCTCAACGCAAACGCTTAGGATGAAAGCCCTTCAAATTATCCCCGTGCACTCAGACGGATTTATACGGCACTTGGCAAAATTCTGTACTTTTCCAGCTAAGAAAGAAAGAAAAAGCACCTCTATCCCTGTCTCTCCAAGCACCGTCTTATTCTGAATGAGGCAGACATACAGTAACGTGGCTAGGTTACNCCCAGGTGTGTCCTTGGCTCAGGGAGGCGCCCGCAGGTTGGCGGAGGCAGGGCCACAGGTGACAGAATCCTCCGGCGCAAGCACAGGAGCATCCCTGGCAGCGGCCAGCCCCGAGCCGCGGCCAGCCGGCTCCTCACACACCTCCCTCCGGCCCGGCGGCAGGCAGGCAGGCGGGCGGGCACATCTTCCCTCTCCTGCAGCTCTAATCACATTGATCCCGCCGCTAACCTCCCCTGCCTCCCAGCGCGGCGGAGGGGAGCGTTAACCCCAGCCCTCTGCAGTCTTAAAGCACCACCAAGTCTCCACAGTGGAAAAAACCAAGACCAATAGAAGAAGGCAGCAGAATACCCTGCCTCTCAATAGTTGGCTGAACTGCGTCCGTTTGGCATCAGCTGAGTTGTATATGACTAATGTGTTGACAAGTCGTGTGGGGGGACTGGAGGAGGGGGCCCTTCTGGAAGGTCACAGCCTAGACAGGCAAGCGCATCAAATAATTGACTAGGAAACTGAAAGAGGAAAAAAAATATATATATCTACATTTCCCAGTGCTTACACAGCTCTATATACTGTTTGGCCTTTCGTGTAGGTTTTTTTTTCTGTGGTAACAAAATTTTTCCCCTGTAGCAAGAGAGTAAATTACAGTCTCTCTAACTAAAAGCAATTTCTGCATCTATTCTTTCTTCACATGTGCTATGTGAAGGTTGGTCTAAAAAGGAAAAGGAAAAAAATTGAAAAAATATTAAATGAAAACAGCTTTAAAAAAATCAATATTGTGGAATACAAAACAGCATTAGGGCAACTCTGAATTTAAGCTATAAGATGAAAAGCAAACACAACCAAGCAATAAGGATTCTCAACCTGCAAAATCCCCAGTGTGTTGCCAAACAGGATAGCTTCACATTTGGGGATCTTCGCAGGACAATACTTTTTTAAACTTTTTTTTTTTTATACAGACAGACACTGCCATGCTGCCAACACTCAGTCTTGTGCACCGTAATGAAACCCGAGGAAGGATATCCCCCAAAAAGACATTGGGATGAACATGTGCAGAAAGCTCAGCAACACAGCTGGACTGGGAAGAATATGTCTGGAGATGTTTCTAAAGCCATACAGATCAGACCAAAATGCACTCCTGAAGCATCATTGTATAAGGCCCTTCATTCTAATTCTTGAGAAAACCAAAGCTGCAACTGAAGCAGAGTGAAAGCCATCATGCAAGTGCTTAGTTCCCTGCATCCCATCTTGGCTGGGATATCAGCCAGAAGCCCTGAAGTGAAAGTAGGAGAGATGAGAAGTAGGAGAGATGAGACCAATATTGGGCAGGGACTAGCTGCTCATGGTTGCCCTTAAGAAAAAGGGAAGTTGTTCAGTGGAAAATAGCATCTGATGCTGTTAAAGAAAAAGAGAGAAGTACAAATGTCTCAAGGGAGAAAGGAAAATAAAAAAAAAAGGAAGTTTGCTTTTATTGGGAGTGAAGTTCTGTTAAAAATGACAATACTTTAATCTCTTTGCTTAGAAGAGAGCTAGTGACTAGCAGAAATGCGTAAGTATTCATTTGAGAGCATTTTGGAGAAGTTCATGACAGGTTTGTTCGGGCAGCTCTTTCAGAATTGCTTTGTTTCCCATTTTGAAGCCCAAAACATGTTTGGGGCTTAAGAGATACAATGCTATACCACATAGAATAAATATACCATCTTCTTATACCTTTCTACCTCTTTTACTCATCTACATAACTCTAGTAGCCTTTGACAAATTTCCGTTTCATTTACAGCAGTCTCAAGCAAGTTTTTGCATGTTTCAGTTTATTTAAAACAACAGTAGCAGCTGCAGATTGAAAGAGTAAGTCTTTAATTTGTTCTTCTGTGGCACTGAAAGGCAAGGGACCAACTTTCAGGGGGTATATAACGATTTTTAGCAACAGCCAGCCAACTAGGCAGTGTAATCATAGTCCTCAGCTAGGTTTAAGGAAGGGAGCGGAAGGCAGGACACAATTTTGCATGAAAGCAGGGTTCACTGGTTCTGCTGCTCAAGGAATAACTTGACTGAAAACTAAATCAACAATCTGTCAAAGTGGAGAAACAAAACTATATGGTAACTTCCACACAGAGTACATGAAATCAGTCAGAATGCTACTTTTCAGTCTGAAAAATGAAGCATGACCAGGCTTCAACTGCAATCTAGGCTAGTTAAGGTCATCAACCAAGGAGAATCCCCTTTTATGCTTTTTTGTTTATGTTTTTTGTTTAGTTCTTCCTAATACAAACTCAACCATTTTCCAGCAAGATATCTAAATTAGAGTTTGCACATAATTATATCTTCTCGGGGGGGGAGGGAATCCTACACAACTACTACTGTAACTGTGATTATGGGTCAAATATCTTAAAACAGGTTTAAATTAAGTTCTTAAACTGGGTTTAGATCTTCTACTGGTTGACTGTATCAGGTTGATCATCCTTACTTTCTGCAGCTACCACACAAACTCTATGAGGAAGATGTCTTGAAGTTAACAGAGATATGGCAACAGTACACATCAGCTGATGGTCACCCGAAATGTATCTCAAACACTTAGCATTTCAGATGACATTATACTGCAGGAAGCATGAGGAGAAGACTTCTGTATTAGGACTTCACTGAAACCCCAATGCATTTGAGCCATGATTCCAACGGAGCATCCAGAACAGCTCTGGCTACACACATTCGAAGTGTCCCTTGAGCCACCAGCATGAAATAATGTAAAAAAATACCACTAGCAAGATCCGTCTGTCAACGATCCTCCCAGCCACTGGCTTTTAGTTGAGCACACACAGAGAAAGGGTTAAACGGCAAGGTCTGCAAACGGATTTTGAAATGCATGTAGATCATATTCTCCTATTAAGTGAGTGGACACACAACAAATGACCACAGCAGACCAATACACGCAGTAAAAGATGGTTGCAAAGTGCCTCTGTGAAAATTAAGTAGGTTACACTGATCCAAATGGCTGAATATTTCACATTTCCATATTGGAAGATGACATATCTGGTCTGTAACTTCTGTAACCAGTCTTGCAGGAAAATTGTTTTTTCAAAGTAAAAGATAAAATGGCCTGTCTACAATTGGTAGACAATCAAATGCATTGATTTGGACTTTAAAAAACAAAGGAAGCTTCCAAGGAGAGACTGGGCTGGGAGCAGCAGCAGTAATTGGTTCTATTCCCATCATGGAAGGTTTCACAGGCTTTGGGCTTTAGGGAACTCAGTCAAATATCTGCCATTGAAGCATTCAACTATTCAAACAGAGCCCTTCATTGTAATTCAGGACGCAAAAATCTCATTTGCAATTTCAGCTTTGAAAATGGCTTAAAAAGTACCTGAGGGAAGAAAGAATGGGAGGGAAGCAGAGAGGAAGTGAAGAGAAAGCATGGTGAGAGAGGAAGTTCTCAACAATCAGAAGACCTGGGGAAAAAAATAATAAAAAATGAACATACGTGACACCAGAATCTAAATGACTGATCAGCCCAGTTTCTGGAAGAGATAATACCTTGGCTCAATCATCCCTCAGTTTCTAAATCATTCTGTGTCTCCTCATTACTGACCTCTTTCCCTGACTGTAGTCTTCCTGACTATGTTCTTTCAGTGTAATTATTTGAAAGAAAACCATTGGTTATTAGTTTGTAGACTAGGTAAAGATAACTACTAAAGGCTATCATCTAAGTAAACTAACTTCAGTTGTAAATTTAGTTATGATTTTCATTTTAATAAGATTTAACAACGTTTTCAGTTCTACTGAGAAAGCAGTTGTAGTCCCAGTTAGCTTAAAAACAAAGCCAAAGCAGAAGCATATCACTATGAGTTAATAACAATAAAGAAACACAACCTGGAACATTTCAGTAAGCAATTGTTTTTTTTCCCCTTTTAATGAAAATGTGCAAACAGGAATCATGCAATGGGTTTATGAATATTTGGCTGAAATAAATACCAGTCCAAAATATTCAGATCTCAATCTTCAGAATCAAGTATTTTTCAATCTTATTTCTGATTCAAATCTATTTTAAAGCTGAAGATAACAAGTTTAAACAACTCTTCCCCAAATTTTCAGGTAAATTAAAGCTTTGTGACTATACCCATAATGAAGGAAGATAAACTCAAAGAGTGAAAAAGGGACCAGGGGTTAAGAAGGGAAGAGGAGGAGAAGTTGGAAAGCTTTTCATTAGTTTCCATCATTCTGGAAACAGGAGAATCAAAAGCCTTGTGAGAACAGGTTTTCCTCACAAGACTTCATGCCCGATTTGATACTGGAAAGATTCAGATAAATGTTGAATGCTTGTCAAAACCAATTGTTAAACCTTCTGATATTCACTGGCTACCACGCTTAATGCTTATATCTATAAGCTCATAGTCAGCCATTTTTATCAGAGCAAGCTGCAAAAATTAAACATTTTCCATGAGACACTTAAGAATTTAAAAGCAATTTCTAGTTCTATAAGTACCATTATGAAGATATGACTTGAAATGCTCTGTTTATTACTATGAAGCTGGGAATACTCAAGATGGACAAACAAAATCTCAACATCTGCATGCAATTACTTGTAAAAGCATCTATACTACTGATACCTATCTAATCCACCCCCACAATACAAGGGAATAAGTACAATTTGCTTCCTATACTTCATATGAAGCTGTTGACTACTCCAACCTGATAATGTGCAAGAAAATTCTTATCTGGCAAAAACTGTGCTCTCTCGCATGACCTGTCCTTACAGTATACACACAATTAGCCATTCAGTCTTGATATGCTCATGAATTAAAGCAGCAGCTTTCAAAACAGTGTAGAAGGCTTAATACACACCAAACTTGAAAGCATAAAATGGAGATTCCCCCCCC
>VXBL01006464.1:151876-212232 GCA_013400195.1 Aramus guarauna | reverse complement strand
AAAAAAAAAAAAGAGTTATGCTTAATTGGTTACAAGTCAATAAACACATCAAGAAGATTTTCTACCAAAATAAGTTTATTTTAAGAAAATAACCCAAAGAAAGTACTAGATGCTGAGGCAAGAAAATATTCCTCAGGGGCAACACATTCATCAATACTCTATATATGATATGATATAAAAAGAGTATTTGATTTCACTTGACTGAATACTGTATTGTTTTCCTGATCTGCTAGTCCTCATTTTAGTTACTGTTGCAAAGGTATTTCAAAGCTGATTCACTGAATTTAATTAACTTTCATATTTAGGTATAAGTTTAAGGCTGATCAAAAAGTTAATAGATGTAATATCTCCTTTTTGGAAAAAGTGGAATTCAGTACATTTGAAATATTCTGCTGTATAAATTCAAAATTTTAATACAGTTTCTTGACTAGCATATTCAAATTACAGTAACACAACAATTGTTTGAGAATAAGAAAACCATAACAATCTGAATTTTTTTCCATATGAAGTTTGTGTTTACTGTCAGCTTAGAACTGAGGAAATTTGGCAGCATGTTAGCATTTGACATTAACCTCAATTTCTGGTTTTCAAATAGTTTTAATTCATATGCAAGATCTTCATCTAGCACTCTAAGGACAGGTTTTGTAAGTTTTCATTTCTGTATTTAGTTTTTCTTCTGGATACATACAAAAAGAAATCTGGTGATCTCACTGTAAGCCCTAACAGATAATTGTCATAGACCATGGCACACACAATTTCTGCACTCAGAGTTTTCAAAAGTGATCAGCAGCTGCTTCAGGTCATGACTGATGGAAGTTGGCAAAGCTTTGTCAGAAAATGGCAAAATGCCTACATGTATACATCCAGCTGAAGTGTTATAGACTTTTCACTTAAATAATAATCAGATTTCCCCACACAAGCTTTATAAGACATTGGGGGGGGGGAGGCGGGAAGGAGGGAGAGAAGTGAATGAGATCTCATTAGTCTTCAATAGCTAATATTACAGACAAATTTTCAAGAAGTCAATAATTCTTAATTACAAAACAGAATTTTCCTCCATGCCTTGGAAGTCTGCTCCAATCTTATCTTGTACTTCCACAAATGCAATAAATATTTTTAAAACCTATTTCAAAATTCAGTGTCTTGGAAGATATATTTATATAAGGATTAATACAAAACTGTTAGATAGAACCCACCAGAAATAACACATACAGCTACCACACAGAACCTTTTAAACACATAGGCGAGCACAAACTAAGACCTTCCAAACTTCACATATATCAGGTTTTTTTCCTCTGCAGGGTGACAAACGACAGAGTTAACTATTGCTTATGTTTCAGAAGAACATGGGGTTTTGCCAAAATCGGGGCAGAAGCCGGGGGAACACGACACGGGACGACACGGACACGACACGACACACGGACGACGACAAGGGAAGGTAACGTCCTTAGTGCCAGCCCCCCGCGAAGGTTGTTCTAATGTTTGTAGAAATACTGTTAAGTTATGGGCTGTCACTTTGCTAGGTAAGCTAGTTTAAATGATTACAGAGCAATTTCGCCCGTCTCCTCACGGCTGCTACCAGCCAGCGCGACGCTTTAAACACAAAAGGCACAACCGCGACCCGCTCCCCTTCCCGAGGAGCCGAAAGGGAAGGAGCCCCGAGGTGGGGGCCGGCAGCGCTCACCATGCGAGATGCTGTGGAGCAAGGCGACGGCCAACATCCACATGCCCCCGCCGCTCCCCCGCTCCCCGCTNGGCGGGCACATCTTCCCTCTCCTGCAGCTCTAATCACATTGATCCCGCCGCTAACCTCCCCTGCCTCCCAGCGCGGCGGAGGGGAGCGTTAACCCCAGCCCTCTGCAGTCTTAAAGCACCACCAAGTCTCCACAGTGGGGGAGAAAGCAAGACCAAAGGAAAAAAGAATTGTAACCTGGTTTACTGTAGCGTATAGCGGTATTAGGAGTGCCAACTGCACGTGCACAGAAAACACATACTTCATCGTGATCAGCACATTCTAGATGGCACTCTGGAGGGACCAGCGGAAAAAAGTATTAGATTGGATTCTATGTAGGACAGTGTTTACTTGTTTTTAAGCAAGTTTGATCAGTCATGCAAAATAGTGTTTTTAAAGGAAATATCCTGATTATTGACCTTCTTTACTCGCAATATCCATGCTGAGTTGTAAATCTTTCAGTGAATGAAATAGCTTGATTTCCCACTTATACAGGAGTCAGTGAGAGAGTGTTAGAGCTCTCCAGAATGCAATATTTTCTCCTAGACAGGTGACAGTAGTAGTTTAGCTTGAGATCCAGACCACAGATCCTAAACCCAGATCCTGCAGACATTCAGCTCATTCTGTGCATGGGAAAAGTGAAACATCTTCTCTTTAGGTGCTCAGACAGCTGAGTGGCAACTTAAGGTAAAGGGATATTAAAAATTATTTTCCTTAAAAGGGAACTGTAGTCACACCGGCAGCAAAGCAGAAGCAAGCCTTTAAGGTGGACTCAAAGGTAAAATGGGGATAGGTCTTTGGAACATCATGATATGCAGAAGAGGCTGTATGAAAGAAAACTTGAAGTGGTTATTTATGGAACTGAACAAGTGTCCGTGATAAAGGCATAAAACACCACAATAAAGCAACAGCAGCAACAACAACAACAACAAAAAAAGGATGCAAGATGTAGTACTTGAAATAATTAATACGAATACAGTAGATGCAAAGTTCCTGAAGCTTTTAAAGTATGGAATTAGTTGTTGTTTTAAATTTTGGACTGGCAAGGAAAATTACCTTCTGGGATATATTTTGCAAGGAGACAGGTCAGTACGTGTATACTTGGATGGCCAGAGAATAAGCTCATGCAGTGATAGAAATATCTGCAGTGGAGAATAGGTCACATGATGTGGCTATGGGGAGGAAAAATGGCAAATCATGCTTATGCTAAGTAAAAAGCAAGTTCTGGATATGTGAACTGCAAGAGAGAAGAGTTGTCAAAAGCAAACTCTAAAGTATGTCTCAGAGTAGCTGTAAGGATGTAAATGCTGTTGGCAGTGACAGAGAAAGGGGAGGGAAATTAGAGACAACTGAAAAGATGGATATGGTCTTGCTGTTGATATGATTAGCTTCTCAACAAGATATTTAGAGACGTAGCTAAATGATTTATATGCACTTTCTACACATCATGGGTATATCTGGCAGGATTTGGGTAGCAGGGGGCTGCAGGGTGCCCTGTGTGGGAGGAGACCACAAGTGCCCTATGCTGGTGACGGCTGGGTCCAGCCAGCTCGGAAATGGAAGGCACTGACCCATCGTCCACCAGTACTGCAGCCCGTCAGAGCAGCTTACAGTTCTGTCTCTTCAGGTAGGTTTAAGAAAGGATGGTAACAGCTGGGGCAAGACACACAAAAAAGGAGATGCAGGATGCACAGAAGGAGACATAAGAGGAGTTATGCCTCTGAGGAGGCTGTGGCCAGGGGATAAGACACACCAGGGCAGGGACACCCCCGAGGGGGCTGCAGCCCATGGAAGAATTCATGCCAGAGCAGGGGAAATGAGTAAGAAGGAAGAAGCCATGAAAGAGAAGAGTAAAAAACAAGGAGTGGCAAAAAGCCCCCGACACACACTGACCCCAGCCTCCTGTGCTGCCCGTTGCATCACTGAAGGGACAGAGTGTAATCTGCAGCAAGACAAAGGGAGAGGAGACTAGGAAGGGGAAGGAGAGGAATCTGGACAGAACTTGAGCCTTGGAAAGGGGAGAAAAGGTGTTTCCCTAAGTGTTTGTGTAATTGATTGTCTTCTTTGTTTCTCAATACCCAAATCAGTAATTAAAGGTTTATTTTCATTGGCAATAAATTAACGTGGAATTCCCTGAGTTGAGTCTTCCTCTGACAAGGCATTAGTAGTCCTGCAAGCAAATGTAACACCTCATAATACCTGCTAAAGAACTAGTGGGAAAAAAAAGAAGAAAATTAAAAGAAATTTCATTAATTTTCAAATTAAGACAAACTGCAAAAACACTGAATTAATTATTTGTAAGATTCTAAACATAGACTTGGCTTCCTCTTGCTTCTTACATGAATTAAATAAACAAAAATATCAGCAAGCCTTCTATAGAACAATGCCATTTTCTTTGTTACAGGATGGATAGCAGGAACCTTGTATTCAGAAACATTTTCCTTTCTATTTTACATATACTTTCCTCAAAAATAAATAATGAACAGTTGAGATAAATATTCTCCTCTTGATTTGAAATTACCAAGTGTCTTGTTAAACCAGCAAAGGGAAAAAACCCCTTGTTGGATAGTTTCATTGTTGGTTCTTGTATTAAATACTTCTGCTGTTGATTTCCTAATTGTATGACCTGGAAGTTCTACTGGAAATGCTTTCATGCAGACAAGTAGTGAATGTCTAGGAATGGATGTTAATGCTAAAATATGATGATTCTACACAGGTTTGTGGTTTGTTTTTTTTTAATGAGGATAGGATCCTTCCAAGTTCTCACTGTCTTCATGCCCCCCACTTTTCCTGGGAGAGACTTCCCAGTGGTCCTTGCTGATGCGCAGTCTGACCCTGCAATAAGCATTCTTGAAAACCTCCCGCTGATTGTGTAACATCTGAATATGTGGAATCCAGTTGCATAGGCTGTGCTTTGGGCTTCCTCAGGGTGGGTAGACAATAGTTGTAACTCCGTTATGAAGAGATGTGATCCAGAAGCTTCCTCATGACTTACCTTAGCTACTTCTATTGCCTTCTTAGAACCATGTTTCAACTCTTGACAACCTTTCCTGCATTTATCTTCCACAGCATCCCTGTGAGTTTGGAGTGTGTTGTTATTCCTATACCAAAGAAGAAGAACTGAAGCACAGGGAAGACAAGGGCTAATCCACTAAGGGATCCAGGTATTGAAATAGTCAGTATTGCAAAAGCTAAATTTCAAGTGGGCTCATATATATTGGAACTCACAACCTTACGTATTTCCCAGTATCTTGGTACTTCATATAGAAGAGTTAGGTAGTGCAAAATGAGATTCAAGGAAAATAAGTGGAAGGGCATGTCAACTGATGCGAAACAAGAGAGGTAGTACTTTTCCATACTTTCTTCGTATAGCAAGAGCGAGGGTCACTTAAAAGATGTCATATAATGCCATAGTAAACTCATCTTCTCTGAGACAAAAGAGTTGGAGTCCTCCAATGCAAGCAGGGATGCACTGGAACATGGAACTCCCACTTTCAAAGCTATCACTCTCGGTAGTCAAGTGACAAATGGAAGCAAGAGGAAGGACACTTCCTCTACTCCATTTCCACAGTTCTGTTGGCAGAAGTACAGCGGACTAGCATGTGCTGGGGAGCATGTGCTGAGTTTTCATGTCTCCAGCATGCTCAAGACATGAGCATCTTCATGCATGTTCTGGGGCAAGAAAAACAGGAGGTGACTGTAGGCCTATTTAGTCCTACAGTGATACTCAGCTGTTGAAATTTTTTTGGCACCAAAACATAGAACAAGATATAGAATAACCTGAGAATTTATAGAGACTCTTACATTTCCTGTGATTTTCTAAACATAATTTTCAATTTCTAATTCATGAAAACCTTCTCGTAGTTTGTTCTCAAGTCCTTTTGTCGTCTGCCTAGAACTTTTTTTTTTCCTGAAAGTATCCAAGTCATTACAAATGCAAGTACAACTATATATATCTCTCTAATACTATATATATTGTTATGGAGATAGTTGTAAGAGATAACATTATGAAGGATCTTATGAAAGATCTTATCTTCATATAAAAGCTATTTTAATACCTTACCAAAGGTAACTGGGAGTCAGTTTTGCCCTCTGTAATTACCTAAAATTACCTCAACCTTCTCTTCAGACTGGATGAACAACATGCACTACTGTTATCTCATGTATTCTTGGTTCTAGCTCGACACCTGTTAAAAGAAAGAAACATGAGAAGCAGGGAGGAGGGGAAGAAAGAAGACAATAGAGAAGGAAGGATAGTCCATACCCAGTGTCTGCATGTATTATCACACATTTTAGTTGTCTACTTACAGCTATTCCCCAGTATCCTTTCTTGCAGAGGTTTATGTCATATTTCCTGGATTCAAGTCCCCTTCAGAGGGATAGGAACACCTGAAACCTCTAGGAAGCTGGAACAAAAGCTGGAACAAAAGTAGGTGAACAAGGCCCCTTTCCATCTCCAGATGAGTTTAATTTCAGCAACCATGTTCATGCTCGAAGCTGTCATCTTTCCCCTTCCCCCTAGAGCATCTGGGTCTAGTTAAATGTGCCTAAGCACGTGACAGGTTACACCAGGGTCTCTCCTCAAATCCAGGCCAGCTGAAGTTCCAAACAGTCTCATGTTGAGCCCTGCCATCCCACATTCGGGAAGAAAATGGTTGCACAGATGATAAAACACAACCTTGTCAACAGCTTCTAACTAAACATGCAAAAGGAGCAGGTGTAATTTTAGAAAGACCTGAGTTATAGACCTGAACAGCAAGTGGCAGGTGCACACTCTCAATCAGGGATGCTGATATAATTTCTGCCAAATCTTCCAGTTGTTTTCCTCAGTCTTCATCAGACAGAGGATCAGCAAACTGGCATTTATCCAAGCCCCAGCCTCACTTAGGCTCCAACCAAATTGCTCATTCTACGTATCAGAGTAGGATTAGATGAACATCAAAGCTAGGTGTTGTAAGGAAGCTTAAGGTAGCACAGTCGNTTTTTTTAACTTCTCACCTCAGCTGCTTTAGCTGCACATTAAACATACAGGGTGGGGGGATCACTTCAGACCTGTGAATTGTCATCAAGCATAGCCTCAGGACAGGTGAGGAACTGCATAGTATCATTCCCTGTGATGCCACAAAGCAGTAATATGATTTTCACTCGCACTTCCTAAATAAATAAATAAAAAAGGCTGCATCAGCTATACCAAGCTGGGCCAAGAAGTCTAAAAAAAACCCCAAAGCCAAACAAAAATCCCCCACTGTCTTTTCTACCCCACTACTGCTGATACACACAGCTCAGTTTCAGGCTTTACCGTAGCCTGAAACAGAATGACCAGTGTCTTTCACAGTGCTATCACTGTCGTGGGAAGGTCATCTCAACACAGGCAGCATTAGGTGTTTTGTCACAAGGAACTGCTGCTGAGGTGCTATTACTGCTATAAATTAAAGTGCAGAGTTGACTTTCTGAGCATGCCTCAGCTCCACTTCCCTTTATCATCTCAGAGAACTCCTCAGGTTTTTAGAGCTGTGTGGAAAAGAGAAAGAAAGAAAGAATCAAAAATAGGGTGAGACATTTTGGACAGAAGACAGCTTCTTGAGCAGATGTTTAAATAAATGCTTCCTAAAAAAAAGGCAGACCTCATTCTCCTGAAATAAAACCCCTATCCATATCAACCAAGAGCAGATCCAGAGTGTTTTACAGTGATTCTCAGCAACTGGAAACAGTAGGTGGTACTGATAAGGAAACAGCATGATTGAACTCCTAATTTCCTTTGCCACAGCAATAACCCCAAATAAATCTGCTTTCTCTTCGAAGAGGCAAAGCTCAGGACAGTACTGCATATGGGGAACCCTTCACTGGGGTCAGTTGTTTCATGTTGTGGTTTCATATTGAAAAAATCAACATGTGAAGACTCCACTTAACAATAGCTCAGTAATAAATTCTTGGTGGATCAGTAACGGATTCATGAATGAGGTCTGCCTTTATGAGCATTACCTTTTCACAGTGATGCTGTTTAGTGTACAAAGTTTTTCAGGGGAATACAAGGGATTTTGGATTACTCAAGAGAACATGTTTCTCCATGCACAAATAGCTTTTGGGCTTCTATTTCAGCTCCATCTGTCCTTGCCATCCTGGTAGTGCCCTATGGTTAAGCAGGCTGTGACCAGACTGGTTCACTTTCTCTTGCTCAAGTGGCTTCAGAAGAAGTAAACAGTTCAGTAGACAGGCATCTCAAACTGCTTAGCAAATAGTCAAAGTGTTCAAAACTAGAAATGCACACATATACACACACTACCCTAAAAGGAAAACAATGTCGTGGGTCAACATCAGATGAATGCTCTCTGTAGCTGACTGGCCAAAATATTGCTGGCAGGACGCCAGTCAGAATGTTAGCTAGCTTATAATGGCTGTTACCTGACCACTTCATAATGTTTTATTGTGCCTGAACATGCCCAGACAGGAAAGCACCTATTGGCATGTCTTTACCATCTGTCACCCCATGATGAATGTGACAGACCTTGCCTCTTATTTGGTTCCAGTGGTGTAACTGATACAGTAATTTCAGCCACTGTGTACCCCACAGAGAAATGTTTGAGCACCTGAACCTTACCACAACACTATTTACTAGCAAGGGAAAGGGATCTAACTTCCAAATAAAACCGCTTGAGTGAGTTGCATGGGATCAAAGCCCTGGGGAGAGGTTGGAACTAGTAGCCCTCAGCCACACATTTCAGGTCTCTGTACCTCAGTGAGTCCACTTGCAGAACTGAAAGAGAAAAATGGTTCATTCTTTGCAAAGCAGTGGAGCTCTCCTGATAGAAAGGCCATGGGGCTCTGGGACATGGCGCAGGCTGACAGACACTGAAGAGAGGAATGAGGGAAGGAAGCCTGCTGAGATCAGGTGATTGCTCAGGCCAGCAAGGCTTGCTAATGAGTGTGCCAAGAATGTGCTTGTCTTTCAGTTTTGTATGAACTCAAGAAAAGGTTTCTCTGGGGAATTTATAGCCTTCAGTACTGACAAGGAATAAAAATGAAAGCCATGATTAATAAGTCTGGCATTTTGTAGAACAACATAAAACTTAGTGTGCAAAATACAGCAATTTCTTGAAGGTTCACCCCAGAACATGGAACCTGATCCTCAAGAAGTACCAGTACAGAATTTGCCACCTTCATCTCTGTGCTGGTTTTAGCTGGGATAGAGTTAATTTTCTTCATAGTAGCTAATATGAGGCTATGTTTTAGATTTGTATTGAAAACTGTTGATAATATAGAGATGTTTTTATTGTTGTTGAGCAGTGCTTACACAGAGCCAAGGCCTTTTCTGCTTCTCACCAGTGAGTAGGCTGAGGGTGCACAAGGACTTGGGAGGAGACACAGCCGAGACAGCTGACCCCAACTGACCAAAGGGATATTCCATACCCTACAATGCCATGTTCAGCAATATAAAGCTGGGGGGGGGAAGAAGGAAGGAGGGGACGTTTGGAGTGATGGCGTTTGCCTTCCCAAGTCACTGTTATGCATGATGGAGCCCTGCTTTCCTGGGGATGGCTGAACGCCTGCCTGCCCATGGAAAGTGGTGAATGAATTCCTTTTTTTTGCTTTGCTTGCGTGTGCAGCTTTTATTTTACGTATTAAACTGTCCTTATCTTAACCCATGAGTTTTCTCACTTTTACTCTTCCATTTCTCTCCCCCATTCCACTGTGGGGGGGGAGTGAGCACACGGCTGGATGGTGCTTAATTGCTGGCCAGGGTTAAACCACAACATCCTCTGAGTACAGGGTGTATTTCTTTGACTCTACCTTATCTGAGAGGAAAACAAAGTAATAAGCAGGTATACTCATGACACAAATTTGTGATACACATAGAAACAGAATTAAAAGCGCATGACAGATATTAGTCATGCCAAAACAGTGCTGATTCCAACTGCAGACATGGCCACAAAGATGCAGACTCAGAGTCTCCTGTTGTGTAGGACCACAAGTATAAACTACGGAATTGGAAGTTTTGGCCTGTAACACATGCACAAAATTGAGTAATTACGTGTTACAGTTTAACCCCAGCGAGTAACTGAGCACCACGCAGCTGCTCACTCCCTCATCCCCACCCAAGGGGATGGAGAGGAGAAAGGAAAAAATACTTGTGGCTTGAGATAAAGACAGTTTAATAGGGTAACAAAGGAAGATGATGATGATGATGATGATGATGATGATGATATGCACAAATGCAATTGCTCACATGCAAAAGGAAAATAAAACAACCTGATGCCCAGTCTGTTTCTGAGCAGTGACCCCGCCTCCCGGCTCACTTCCCCAGTTATATACAGAGCATGACATTATATGGTATGGAATATATCTTTGGCCAGCCTGGGCCAGCTGTCCTGGCTGTGCTCTCCCAACTTCTTGTGCACCTGGCAGGGCGTGAGAAGCTGAA
Organism: Aramus guarauna; assembly: GCA_013400195.1. NCBI lineage: Eukaryota > Metazoa > Chordata > Aves > Gruiformes > Aramidae > Aramus > Aramus guarauna. Next base: position 202,081 of record VXBL01006464.1, on the reverse strand, counting down.
AAGTCCTTGACTTAGTGTAGACACTACAACTACCTGGCAACAACTGAAAACATCAGTGTGTTATCAATGTGATTGTATACTAAATTCAAAACACAGCACTATATCGGCTACTAGAAAGAAAAATAACTCTATCTCAGCTGAAACTAGGATACTACATTAAAGGAGGGTACATTAGTTATCTCAGCTGATGTAGTTTCCTGGCTGCAAGAGAGCCATGCTTTTTGTATATTATTTGTTTTACTGGCCTCCTCAGTAAAGAACTGATGGAAGGTCCTTCTCCCTGACCTAATTAGGCAAAACTAGGTCTTCATATCTACTGCTTTTGCATGGCTCAGATTTCTAGGTGTCCTGTTAAGACCCACAGTAGGAACATTGCTTTAAAGCATCATCAAAGGCCTGAAATGTACCTCAGCAATAACATCCATGGGGAGGGACAGCTATTTCTTTTTTCTGTTGCCTGATTGGAGAAAAACAGATTATTAATCCTCATGGAACTGCTGATTTACCAACACCTCCACTGCAGTATGTGTTCATTGCTCCAGGTAGAAAGTAATACCTTAAAAATGTATTGGTTAATAAATCAACATCAGATTTTAATATTAATCATCCCTTTGAAACTGATTCTCACCAAATATCACAGTTAGTGGCTGCTTTGCTAACATGTTAATGGGTCATTAACTAAAATCAGTCATTAAATGCTGCTGTTACAGTTTCCATAAGGATTTATTAAGGCTACTTCATGTATTATTAAAAAGAAAGTGCGTGGTTCTAATGTACTGAAACTTTGTCTCCCTCAGGCTTCCACTGATACTACTTCAAAGGTAGAAACATTTGCAAAACATATAATTGTGTCACTCAGTTTGGTTCAATTTTTTAAAATAATATTTCTTGCTCTTAAAATTCCCTTTTCCTGTGTTCTTCTTCCTCAAGGAGAAAGTGGCTATGTATAAAAGAAATATGAATGTGTGAAAGTATTCTTCTGTTTAAAAGAATAGCTTTTTTAGTTTTCATAGCTACTAAAGTAGAAGGAGGTGGGCTTGGTATATCAAAAAATAAGAACAACTTGAAAAGTTGGGTTTGTTGCTATGATTAAAATTGCTAAGATGAAATTCTTCCTCACACAGCATGTTACTAAACCATGAAACTCATTGCCACCAGAAGTCACTAGGGCCAAGACTGTATCAAGGTTCACCATAGAGTTCAAACTTTATATGGATCTCAGGAACCCTAAGCCTTGTACTCCCATAATTGAAGATCATCTTAAACTCTAGAACATGAGGCTGAGAATTGCCTTAATGACTTCCTGTGATAATTAATTCTACAGTCTAAATAAAATCTGTAATTATCAGAGGTTGTAGTGACATGCTTAGGCTAAAAGTTTTATATTTTCATGGTATATGGTTCTTCCAGTGAACCATGGGTGAGACTAAGGTTCATCTGGTATGGGAAGGCTTACACTCCCTTACACTGCTATATTTTCCTNTTGTATGTTTTTTTTTTTTTCTTTTTTTTTTTTTTCTCCCTCTCTTTTTTTTTTTTTTTTTTTTTTTTTTTTTTTTTTTTTGTGGAGAGATATCAGAAAACAAGAGTTTCACACTTACAGCTCATCACATTCTTAGTGTTTTACCAAGAATTTAAAACATGCTACACTGACAGTTTCCATGTGGTCACATGAGAGGGAAAAGACATTTTCCCTCCAGCCCATAAAATCTGACTCAGGTCCACAAATCAGCTCTGTGCTACCCTACTCCATGTCCTTGGGCACATTTACTTTGACTTAACCAGGCTCCTTCTAAAATGTGCAAAGCAGCAGGAAAGAAAGGAGAGGGACAAGAGCCTGTGCCTCACCTAAGTTCAGTGCAAGAGCTGAGCTTTTGTGGCTATAGTTAACTTTTCAAAGAATTTCACTAATTGCTGTAGGTTGGACAGTGCATGAGTGCAGAATTTTGGCATCAAGAAGTACTGAACATTCAGATTCTTTCAATAATATATGTTTAAAAATTATATTGTCACAAAAATTGGCAGATTATATTCACAGTCAGTTTATGTGAACCCAAACAAATCAAGCCATCAAACCACAGTGATTTACATTGATGCAAAAAATAAAACTCTGATTTACAGGCTGCTAAAGATTTGTAACCTGGTACTAAATGGTTCAAATTACATCCTGTATTGTTATCTGTGGATAAGCTGATATTATTTATGAATGCTGAGTTTTCTCCAAATGGCCTGGATTTATCTCATCTCTGCAAGGCAATGCTGTAGAGATTCATCTATGAGTATTGCAGTGATAATGTCTTAATTTATATCTCTTGGGGAAAAACAGAGAAACACCAGGCTTGTGAATGATATCTGATGATAAAACTTCATGACTTCCCGTTTTTGAGAAATCATCTGTGAAATGTTCTTGTATATTAAAAAAAAAAAAAAAAAACTTCAATGCTATCCCTAAAGCACCTTTTCCCACTGAGGTTCCTATAGTTGAATGCTGATTCATGGAAGCCTGGTTTTGTGCCTGATTAATTATAACATCTACAACAAGAGCTGTGCTGCTTGTTTTGTTAGCAACTGCTAGTTAACTGAATAACTGGGTGCTCTCAAAAGGTACTATACTTTTGTAAAGCAAGAATTCATCTACAACAAGGAAGTGAAAATGTGGTGTATACAACTGCTAAACTTACATGCAATGACTTTTATATAAGCCGATGCATTTCTAGTGATAAAAATCACAGTCTTTCAGATCCAAATGAATCCTTTACATTAGGAAGACTCATGTTTCATCATTAGAAATACCTTCTAGCCTCACAAGATACATAGATTTCATTCTCAACAGAAGTGTCCTGGATCTAAAAGCTTGGAAAAAATTATGAAAACATGAGCTTAAGACCACTTTTAACACAACTGAAATTTATCATCCAATATATTATGGAACTAAAAAAAAAAAATCCTATAAATGCATTTGACTATGTGAAATAACGTCTCACAAAGGAGGCAGGAAAATATGCCAAGATTCACAACATCAAGCGAACATTTCAGTACCATGCTCCATCAAAGACAAGTCACAGAATCCCACTTTGTTTATACCTATTCATAATTCCCTACTAAAAAAAAAAAAAATCAAAAGCCCCTCCTTTCCATTTCCAGTAAGAACCCTGAATATGAAGCCATCTTTTCACTTCCAGTCAGCAAATCATCAACCACTAGTTTTCACGCTCCCCAAGTCTTGTTCATCCATATATGATATCATATGCCTGCATTCTTATTCCTATGCTCTCCTTTCTATGGAAGGAAAAACTCCTGCAAGATTTATGAAAATCATCCTCTACTCAATCTGTTATCAGTTCCTCTCTCTGTCACAATACCTTGATGATGTCATGATGAAGTAATTTATTAGTTAGGAAATAAATTATTTGTAACTTTTGCTGAATTCTTTTCTAATCATTCCCTTGCCTTTCCAAAACACCCTAATCTACTTCGTTTCTCGTGCTTACCAATCCTTTGTCTGAAGCATATTGCGTGCTCTCTGCAAATAAGAATATCTTTTTTTCTTTTTTTTTTTTAAGTTTTCTCTAATAAGCCTAGTACAACATGCACCTGTTTCTTAGTTAGGGCTCAAATGATACAGTAAATGATTGCAAACCTACAGGAGCTTACCTGTACATATGTGGCTTTGAATTATTCTGGTAATGATGAAAGAAAATGGGAATGAGTGATTAATAGGAAAAGTCTGTACTAATAACTCCTCTTACACAACAAAAGTGCATTTGATGCTTTCAGAGTAGGTAAGAACCTACCCCATCCTATGCTATATGGTTTTTAAAACAATGGCAATTTGAGACCACAGCGGATGCTGGAGGAATAGCTAACAATACAGACTTTTTCATGAGACCCTTACATTGACTGCATTGCATTGTACATGTACAGTAAGCTTGATTTAGCCCACTGCCACCAGTCTACTCTTTTTTTCCAATTCTGCACTACTTTGTAACTTGTATAGGTCATTTTCTCTGAAGCAATGTACATACTGACCATTTTGTCTCACTCTGCAAAGAGGCTGAAGGTGGAAGACAAGGACAAAACTCAGCTCTTAATACGTTACTGTTCAGTAACCACCTCTCCGAGTGTCATGGTTTAACTTCAGCTGGTAACTAAGCACCACACAGCTGCTTGCTCCTCCCTTCCCCCTGCAAGGGGATGGGGAGGAGAATGCAAAAGGAAAAATCATGAAGTTGACAGGAAGAGAGTTTAATAGGATAACAAAGGAAGATGATGATGATGATGATAAATAAAACAAATGCAATTGCACACAGCATGTGAAAACAACCCGATGCCCAGTCTGTTTCTGAGCAGCGATCCCACCTTCCAGTTCGCTTGCCCAGTTATATCCAGAGCATGACGCTATGTGGCAGGGAATATCCCTTTGGCCAGCCTGGGTCAGCTGTCCTGGCTGTGCTCTCCCAGCTTCTTGTGCACCTGGCAGGTGTGAGAAACTGAAAAGTCCTTGACTTAGTGTAGACACTACAACTACCTGGCAACAACTGAAAACATCAGTGTGTTATCAATGTGATACTCATATTAAATTCGAAACACAGCACTATACTGGCTACTGGAAAGAGAATTAACTCTATCTCAGCTGAAACCAGGACACTGAGTAACTTAAATCAAAAGAGTAGAAAGCAAGGTGGAGGACTAGAAAAACTCTCAAGGCTAAATCATAGCATACCAATGTATCATTCAGAGATTCACTACTAGTTGACAAAATAAGAACACTAAATCACATGTATCCTCATGCCTAAGATTAAAAAGAAGTTCGATTAACAAAATCACTGCCTCTTCTCAAATGATGACGATGTTAGCAGGGGTATTCTGCTTTTATTCATTATCCAGACTATATTAGCACCTAAAAGACTCAATTATAATCAGTGACCCCATATCACAGTAACCAATCATCCTTTTCCTAATTTATTCACAATCTAAGGAGAAAGACCTATCTACGTGGCTACAGGCAGACAGTTCTGTGTTAATTCTACATGTCTTCTGAGCTGGCCAGGTATGAGTCAGCTCCTGTCCAAAAGCCATAAAGCCCTATTAATGAGGCACTGAGAGACAGGTCTTATCACCATGGGCTAATTACTGCATGAACAAGGCCAAGCTCTGATTCACTCTGGCAAGCTTTGAGTCTGGGTAACGTTAGGCCTGTCTGTATCAGAGAAGAGGTATGAGAAACACTATTAATGCTACTAGGACTAATCAAGCTTTTTGTTAGACCTAGTTCTTTGCAGAAAAGTGACATCATAATAAAAATGGAAATTTCACAGAAAACATTCACTTATGACAACATTCAGAAGAGTTTTGGGGCATAGGGCAAATGCAGCCTGGGCTGCATTAGGAAGACCGTTGCCAGTAGACTGAGGGAGGTGATCCTTCCCCTCTGCTCAGGACTGGTTGAGAAACACCTGGAGTGCTGTAGCCACGTCTGGGCTCTCCAGTACCAAAGACATGGACATACTGGAGAGAGTCCAGCAAAGGGCCACAAAGATGATTAATGGGTGGAAGAATATGAAGAAAGACTGAGACAGCTGGGACTATTTAGCCTGGAGAAGAGAAGGTTCAATATGTAAAAAAAGCTGACAGGAGGCATAAAGAAGACAGCCACTCTTCTCAGTGCTGGCCAGTGAAAGGGCAAGAGGAAATTGGCACAGGCTGAAATACATGAAATTCCATTTAAACATAATATTTTTTTTTCTTTACTGTAAGGATTATCAAACACTGTGAACAAGTTTCCCAGAAAGGCTGTTGAGTCTTCATCCATGGAGGTACTAAAAACCTGACTGGACGTGGTCCTAACCCTGTAGCTGACCCTACTTTTTAACAGAGGGACTGGACTCAACAAACTTAAGAGCTCCTTTCTAACCTCAGTTATTCTCTGATTCTGTAATTCTGTAATTTCTTCAAAATAAAAACATTTAAAGAAAAATAAAAATAATTTATAGAAAAAAAAATCAGTCACTGGAGAAAAATAGTCAACACCAGAAGAAAATGCATTCTATGCTAAGACAGAAATGAGACTGATAACATTAGGTGCATCTTTTCTCTCCAATGCAAAGAAAGCTCAACCAGCTCCCACTTCAACATCCAAAATTAGATGAGATTAATTCCAGCCTTCTTCACCAAATCATAATCAGCATCCACATTGCTGAGAGTGGGTGAAATACACAGAAATTAAGGACATGTTATGTGGCACAATACAGCGCCATATATCCAAAGCTAAGCAATTGGAGAAACACCATGCTAACGAGGTAACATCGCTTCTGAACACCCGGGCTAACTCAGGTCTCTCTCTGTGACGGGTTTTTACCGAGTCGCTATGTTCTGAGTGGTTTGCTCTGGTCTGTCACAAGCCAGGAGCTGATTTTCATTCCACACATTACCACAACTGAAGCTAAACCAGAAGATTGGTACTCCTTCCCGTGTGCAAAGACTTAGTGATATATTATTGTGAGGTATGAAATGCTCAGTGGCAGCAAAACCTAATGCCAGATCTACAGCTCAGCCCTGCGTTTAAGGACCTGATGTTCTGAAAACAGGGAAAGCATATCACTGGAGAGATCACCTTGCAAGACTCTGGAAAACAAAATCCTAACTTGACTGTTAGTGGAAAATAGACGATCACATTATTCACCGGCATGAGGAATCACACAGAGCAAAATCTGTGGCAGTTAGCATGCAGCTATACAGCTACCCATGCTTGCATAATCGTATTAAACATTTTCATTCATTTCTGCTTGTTAAAGTAATATGATGACTTCCTCTAGTTTCAAACATGGCAATGAAAGGAAGCTTTACTTTCCTCAGCCTGCTGTGCAGCTTTAGTGCCAAAGGCAACAGCTTTTTAATCCAAAGCAAAAGTTACAAGATGAAATACATTTACCAGCACAGGGGGAAAAAAAAGAAATGAAAAAGGGAAATGGGCCCTTCTCACCTGCCCATGTATAACCATGTGAGCTAAATTAAAAACATACATTGTCAGCTGGAAACTCATTTGCGTGAAGAACCGTTGGCAGGTTTTGACAGCGTATGGGTAGAGCAGGGTTACAGAACTGCGTATCTTTCCCTTCCTCTTGGCTGCTCAGTAGTACAGAAGTGAGAGGTGAGGAGCAATTTTACTGCGAGGCCAAGACAGCTTTTATGAACGTAAGTCACAGGATTCAAAGGACAGTGTGTAAAGGAGACAGTCTGCTTTGGAGTCCATTTATAACACAGAGCAGGACAGAACTAGACATGGAAAAGAAGCCTGTGGCTCTCCCTCAGGGACTTGCTGCACAATGGAGGAGATGCCAATTCTGAAACCCAAAGACTGAAATGTAGCAATCATGAAAGTGCCGGCACCTTCTCCTCCAGTCCGCTCAATCCTCTGTCGTTTCAATAGACAGAAAAGAGTAACAGCAGTTTGTTCCCCACTGCTGCCAGCTTTACATGGAGCATGCAGCTATGCGTTGGGAGTGTTGAAGAATTAAAAGTGAATTGATAATGATCCATACACCTTAGTTCAGTACCACCAAAATTGAAGAGATTTTTACCTAGTGACTTCAATGGAAGCAGAACTACTGCCTGAATAACAGTGCTTTAGGTCTTCTTCTTTTACTATCAACTATAAACAATATTTTAAAAGGCTTGAGCCATAATTACAGTTTTTAATTCGTCTAGTCAGCTCAGTCTCACTGGTGACACAGTAATTTCAGCCTATTTCTCCTCACCATTGTGGCAGCACCTGCATCCATCTGTTATGTGAGTCTCTTGAGCAAGCAGAACTTACAGAACTGTTTTCAAAGGCAACTTGGTCTTTTCCTCACAAGGCGCCTCTACTTAATACTACTGAGTCAAACAGATGGCCTTCACCTTTCTGGGGTTAAACTACTGACATGACAAAGGGCTGTTTCTCACTTTGGAAAAACTACATTTTCTGATGCCTTCGGTGGCCTTCAGGAAGGGGGAGTTATGCAGGATCCAGCAGTGGTTATTCCTGTATCCTGCTTCCAGCACCTTGTCATACTGGCGTGTCATACAGCTTCTCGAACTGTTTCTTACAGATGTCTAGCAATGCTCTGCATGGGTTGCTAAACCTCTCTCTCATGACCATTCTTCATTCAACTTCATGAGTTTTTTCTTTTTTAATTTCCCTGTCTTTTTTTGGTTTTAGTTTCCCAGAATAAAGAAATCAGAGCATGTATTAGATACTTCTTTTCCTGGAAGTATTTTTAGACATAAACTGAAAGATTAATTCATTTTTTCTGTATATCAGTTACTTAGTCTCCCCTCACACATGCTGTTCATACTGTCAATTTGAATTGTGTCTTGCTGTCTATTTGCAAATCATTATCAGGCCAATAAAACAAGCAGAACAAACTCATAGTTCTAGGGTATATTTAGTGAATAGGTAGTAATGCTCAGGTTTATTGAGGATCATTTAAGGAAGTGATTTTTTTCCCCAGTGATTTTTTTCTTTCTTTTCTTTCCCTAAAAATGTAAAAACGTCAGCCTTTGTCTCAAAAACTATGTTGAGTTAATCTCTGGGATGAAATGTGCTGGTTTTTGTAATTCTCCTCAGCTATTTACTTTAAGACTTAAGTGAACATTTGATTAGAAGCTACAATTCCTTTGTGTAAGGATGGAGTATAGAAAAGAATTATGATTACACCAGTAATGACTGATGGAAGCAGAACAACTGCCAAAAAGGAACCCGAATTAATTTTTTAGGTTGCTTTTTAGCAATGTTTTTTTAAAATTTGTGTAGGAATAGATGTTACTATTGTAGGAAACAGGAATATATAATCTCTTGGGTCTTTATGCTCTCTCAGAGACTGGAAATAAAATTTACACAGTTAATTTAAATATAATATATATAAAAGGATTTACCACATCCACCTACTGAAAAGACAAGCAACAATATTCTTATCTCAAGAACAATATCCCACTTACATTTTACTCAAGAAATTGAGAACCTCTGCTTGATTTGCAAAGTACTCTACCAGAGTTATACATGAAGTGTTGTGTAAGAGGCAGGTACTACATAGGATTATTGTTGGTAATACCGTTTAAGGGTATTATACATACAGTAGGGGAAATTAATAGACTAAGAATATAGTCATGGGGGTCACGAAAAAAAAGGAGCATTTTGTTGTTTAGGAACTGGCACAATTATGTATTTCTATACTAGTTCCCAGATAAACCTCTTTTTCCATCTCTATTGTCACGTCATCAGTCCTATGTACTGGAGTACGCCAAGATCAAAGCTGATAGCTCAAAGCCATTCTTCTTTTTATAGAAGTCTGCAGAACAACTGCAAAACAAGTGCAGATTGCCATGGAAAGAAGAACGGCAACATGTACTTACATTTTCCCTCTTCCACATTGTTCCTTCCCCCACTGTTTCTCTCAATTTCCTCACAACATAATAAGATGCTTGTAGAAATTGCTAACATTAATTTGGGGGAGTGGGGTGGAGAATATTATTCTCCAACATGCAAAATATGTTGGTGGTGTTCAGAACAGTTTAGTATAAGTATAGCACTGTTATTAGTGAAAAAAAAACCCCAAAACCTAAGTTGTGTCTTGCAGCTGCAACTGTTTGTTGACTGCTTGTGCAATTAATTACTTTCCAGAAAATTCAAGTCAGTATTTGTGACAGGAATATTTATCGGTAACCACTCCATCAGAAAGCAGTCACCCACAGCTGACCGACACACAAACATGTAGTCTCCAAAATTGCCTGGACGTTTTGATTTGACAATTTTTTTTGTGATATGGTGTCGCAGAAGGCAAAGCTGAACAAGCTAAAACCAAGAACATATGCTCTAGGAAGCAAAGGAAAACTGTGCTTATATCTCCATGTAGTAACACTCCCTCTTAGTTATTTTTTTCCTAAACATTAAAATCAATACACCAATAACTGCTGAACTACTTGGTTACTCTTAACTCTGTCTTTTCTCCCCTAATGCCAAGGTGCTTCCCTTTATCTGTAGACTTAACTCAGATGAGTAAGGCTACACAGGTACACAAAGATTTAAAGGATCTAGGCCGTTAAATTTCCAATGTTCATGGATAGGATACAGGAATTAGAGATGCCACTCTGTGGCATGGTTTTTGCACTGCTCCTTCAGTCTAGAGGGATCAGACCATGTATTGACTTCAGAGGTGTTACAACAGCCAAGAGGAGGCAGCCATGGGTTTTCACAGTTAACCTAAAGAGTTGATTCAAGCTCACATGGTTTGCCTGGACAGTACAAACCAAACACAAAGATGCTTTGTGGGTTTGTGGCCTTTTCTAGCCACAAGTGAAAATCTTAATCAAACAGCTAATAAGTGGAATGTGTGGTCTGTTCAAGGAGGACCACCTACACCAAGTTTGAGGACTAATACGGAAAACTCCAAAACTAAAAGCAGCAGTATTTGCAGCTTCAGTTGATGAACTCAAACTGAGGTCTTTGACAGCTCCATGTTTCCTCTGGCTGCACGACACATAGCGTACACTGATCATTGTTTGCATACGTCAACTAGGAAAAAAGCTTGCTCTGAGATCTGAGATAAAATGCCGTTCAAATCCCAGAACATTCCCCATATACATTACAGTTCCTATTTAGACACACCCTTAGCTAGAAAATCAGTACACAGCTCTCTGTTAGAGAAGACATTCAAGATACACCCACACTGATATTTGGAGTTAATCTTGCAGCCACTCTCAGCCAGCCCCAGTAAAATGAGCTACCCTTTCTTCATCAGATCTGAGGTGGAAGGTGGGATTAAGGTGTGAGATTAAGGTTGATCCTACCTATCAAAGCAGGTATTGACAAACATGGTGCTTCCTATCTTCTCAATATGTTAGGTCTCCCTCCTGGGACTGTTGTGTATCTGAGGAGCCTGTGAATAGAAAGTCAAAATGTGCTTGCCCTGCCATGTGTAGCTTTATGTTCCTCTGAGGAGTCCAAGCAATCCCAGTATTTCAAAGACTGAATGAGGGGCATCATACCGAAAGTTAACTAAAAGCTCCAGCTGAATGTGAGGTTGGAGTCACAGGTTCTATGGTCAGGCACAAAGGAGGGATTGTAGCACTCATGGACCTGTGAACTACAGAAACCCATTTCCAAGAGTGTCAGTAGTGTTAGCTATGTTATAATCATCAGCTGCACTTGGAATGTCTCTCCTTTTAGAGGGTCCAAAGGAAGCAGTGAAGCCCAAATCTGAGTCTCCTGTGGAAACAGTGAAAATCACACAAATGTTTCCCCTGCTGAAGAGGAAATCATCATTATTATAAATGTCTTGGTTCAATCTATACTACATTCTTCATAGCAAAGGTGAGTTAGGTAGGATATTTTCTTTTTGGTCAGCCTCCATGAGTGTAAATGAATGGCAGATGGGAAGGTCTTCATGGAAAGCTGTAGCAAAATTACCAGTGACACAAGCAGTTCATGATCAGGACTTAAACTTAGAAAGACTGTACATGAGCTTTTTGCATTGGCCCCAATTACATTACTTACCATGTGTGTTTTAAAATCCATGGTTTGTAATGGTACGCAGACAGTAGTGATATTATTGCAGTAGAAGAAACAGTAGAAACAAGTGCAAGTCAAAAGGTCTTGCCCCAGTCTCCATCACTGTTCAGATTTGAGGTTAAAGTTTGGAGTCTCTGCAGCTGTAAAATTGTGATTTAACTGTGTGTTCTAAACAAAAGTTTTCCAATTTTCTCTTACTTTATAAATAGCTTCTCAAGAAAGAATAACTATTTCTACTTAGGCACATTGTAAAATGGAAGCTTCCAAAAGTTTTAATATCTTGAACATCTTTTTTATTGAACCAGTATAGGTTAGTTGATCCAGAAACCTGTTTTGTTGTTTATGCCTCCTTCTAAAATAGCCTCTTTTTATAGTTCTACTTTTTTTTTTCTTTTTAACAATGGGCTTGCATGAACTAACATACTGCACTAAAATTCTTTAATTACACAATCTTAAACCAGGCAGAGAATTTTTCATTGCTAATCTAAGGGAAAAAAAAAAATCAAAACATGAAGATATAGAGATTAGTAAAATGTTAAGCAATGAATACCAAAACTCTCAGAGACTTTAAAAATTAGCTCACAGTTGCCTGCTAATTTACACTTCCATCTTGATATTATCTGGAAAACTCAATTGTCATAGTATAGGCATGAAAATATTTGAAATTTTTCTTATTTTGACAAAATTCCCACTGGAGGTCAAGAGTCTGTTTGGATTAGAAATTTGTAAAGTGATGGCAAGGAGAAGACATATGAACTTCAGCAAAACTAATATTGCTTAGTGCAATAGTCGGTTCAGTAACTGCTTTGCAATTTTTTAGCATTTTATTTGTTTTTTATTTTTTGAATTTTATATAGAAAAATATTCAAAAACATTTTCACCAAGAAGATATGATTTCACTGAAAGAAACACAGCATAGAAAAGAAAGTACTAACACAAGATCAGAAAGATGTGCGTCTTTACAAAATAAAAGCAAAGCTATGTTTTCCTTAAAGGGAAAAGTCTAATGTTTCTTCAAGGAATGACAAGGAAAAATGTCAAGAGACAGTATTATATATTTATACTGAATATACCAAAGAAGAATATGTGATAATAGGGATGGAAATAGTCATTCTCTTAGTGACAGGAAAACCACACAGTCTCTCCTCTGTTGCCTGATACACAAGTCCATTCTTGGTACCTTGAATGCATACACACACAGAGACACAAACACACGCGTGTATTTAATTATACATAGTAGAGAGAAAGCAAATAAAAGAAGTGCCAGAAGTGCATTCTGTGACAGCAACCAAACATGACAAAGAAGGAGAGAGATAAAAAAGCTCAGAACAAATACTAGGTTAATTAATTTTGTAATCACATATTTTATAAGAGGTTTTTCTTCCATTAAAAACAAGTAAACAGTGAAACATATTTTGAACTTTAGCAGCCACACAAACCAAAATCGTCACAGGTCAAGTGGTCTCCATTCTTCACTGTGGCAAGGTATGTTTCCACCAGAATTCCCCAGGCAGTCTACTGATTTTATTTTAAACTTCTGTAAATCCAGATGACTCCATGAGGAACTAAGTAAATGGAATCACTCTGGCATAAACCTCCAGTAATTCAGAGGAAGCTCAGACCCCAGAGATGAAAGGTTATGTGTGAAAAACTCTGAGTAATGGGCTGCAGTATTCACGTGGAGATATATATATATATATAGTGTGTATATATATAGAGAGAGAGATAGTAAAGAATTTGCATGAAAGCTCACCAACCTACCACTGAGGTAATATTTTTTTACTGTTTTTGTTGATAGGTATATTTTTAACATCCAAATAATTATTTTATGTACAGATCTGATTTCTGAAATAATAGTATGTTTATTATTTTCACAGTACTTAGAAAAGTCCATCAACTACAGGATTTACTAAACAACACTCAAATACTCAAAACAAGGTAAGTAAATGATGGAACAAGAAAAATATTTGAGAGTAAAATAGCACATTTTTTCAATAAGTTCACAACCATACAGTTGTGAAAAATTGTTGACAGAACTACAGTAAAATGTTGATGCCCTTTTTTTTTTTCTGAAAAATATACATCTTTTTATCTGGCTGTTGCACAGTGTGAAATATACCAACAATGTATAAACCTGTTAGCAAACCGGTAGAGAAATGTCTCTTGTGTCTGTCTTGAGACACTTTGTGCCTATTTAAGTTCTGTCCTAGGACCCTGAATGCTACATTTATTATTTAAGAGCACTCATTTATGTTCTTATTTTCCTTAAACCAAATTTTACAATGGTAGCAAACCCTGAACTTTCACTACATTGTATGAAACCACTGTCCTTATGGATTTGAACTCTCAATAATTTTACTATAGGGTCTAGGAAATGATCTCTTATGGAACATAGAACATATGTCAGAAGCAGGTCAGCAATTTAGTTTAAATATATATTACAGGATTTTGTCATAATTTTTTACCTTGAACCATGGAAAATTACTTCCTCAAGTAGCATGATTTTTATTCCAATTAGCTTATTTGTCATTGCCAAGACAACTTTAATATTAACAACATCCAAATCATTGAATTGGTTGTTTTGTTAATCCTGAAACATTCTCAAAAAGCTGCTCAGGGTCAAGTTATGTCAAAACGACATCTAAGGAAGGAAGCTCTTGCACATTACAGCTCCATTTACATGCTCAAGAGATTCCTGAAGGTCAGCTGCAAAGCTCTGACAAACAAGCACTCTTGAGATGCCAGGACAGTGAGGAGGCTGCATGAGTTGCCTTAAAATTGTGCATTAATATATTTTTAGTGCTTTTGAAATCTTGCAGCCTTACATCTCAGGAGACAGAAGCTCTCTAGCTAGATAATAACACAGGCTGCATGATCCTCTCCACATTTGTACATCAGTGTTCTGCAGATGTTCATATTTTGGGCAATATCAATATATCACAAGTATAATTTTTCTTGAGTTTCTTTCAAGACTATGGAAACAGAATTCTAGATAATAACCTAGGACTGCTAAGTGGTGGATTAAACCCTGCTTCCAGTGAGGATACAGGGAAAAGTCTCATTTCCTTCAAAGGCAACAAAGTTTGGACAAATCTGAGAGTGACTGAAAACCACACTCTACAGTCTGCACTGAGCCTCTCTGATTTTCTATTACAGCAAATACATTTCATGCTAAACTGTTTGAAAAAATATTCTATTTTACATTTATCTGCCCTCCCTCACCTAGTTCAAGAAGGCTGCTTCTTTCTACTTAGAGGTGATAACTTCACTAACTTCATAACCAACCTTTCAAGCAGCTGAGGAAACACTGTGAAAAACAGCAAGAATTCTTAGGTTCAGGGAAGAGAAAGAAGAATTGACCTTGAAAATACAGTTTTAGGCAACAGGTTAAGTCAGCAACTTTTTACTTTACACAAGTTTCTTTTTAATAATTAAAATTTTCAAATATCTCTTGGAAACACATGTTTTTAGGAAAATCTTAATTCATACACCTGCACACCAATCCCACAAACAAACAAACAAACAAACCAAACAAAAAACCCTAAACAAACCAAGTCTGATTTCTTCTAGCACCATTTTTTGAGCAATAACATGGATGCAGAAAGCAGGATCCTGCTTCTCACCACAGAGTTGAAAGGGCAGCTGACTTCAACAGTTGTTATAAGTCCTGCAAAAAAAGACCTGGGACAGTGTTTACTAGCCACAAAATATCAGACCTTACCAGCTGGGCACGCACTTTTTCACATTTTCCCCATGACTCTTGCCCAGTTTTATGGGTGATATCTGGGTCACCTCAAACCGCTCAATGTTATAGGGAGGACTGAGAGAACTATTGTCTCAGTCTTTTTCTTCTCCTTCCTTCTCTGGGTTTTGGCTGCCCTTGCTTCCATGGCATTCACACCAGAGGAGGTAGAAAGTATTCTCGTGACTGATTTCCACATTGTAGTAAATCAAAATGCGTTTGTATTATCAAAATTCAAGCAAGATTGTTCACCTAGCCCAAAAGATTCCTTTTCTTTTCTTTTTTCCCCCGCAGGACACTGAGGTTGCTGGTTCCAGCATAATGATAAATTGCAATCTGCTCCACAAGCAGAGCATTTCTGATTAATATTTTGTGTGCTACAATATGCAGCGAGTAAGTCACCTTGGGTCTGCCTTCATTGGGGTTATTAACTATGTCAGAATATGTTGGCTAAAATGATCATAATCTCTCTTACTGATTGGACACAGCTGCATGTTCTGATGTGACTGAGTACAGATTTGAAAGTTGCCTGCTTAAAGCCTCAAAAGGCAAAGAATTTCATTTCTGAAGTGTACAGTAAATTTATGCTTCCTCCTAAGCATGTTGTGAATCAGAGCCTCTTCTCCATTAGTTTTCTCCCCTTGAATTGGGAAAGAAACTTCAACAGCCAGCTGCTCCAAAGGCACTTCCAAACAGTGTTCTTAGAAATTAACCTGCATTCTGTCCCCTGTGATGAACAAGGTGATAGAATAACTCCCCAAAAGTCCTTGGTTCAAGTGTCACTACCACACCACCATACCTTTGATCACTCTAAGTAGCTTTCAGGGAAATCTGATGTTCAAGCAGAATAAGTTGTATTTTCCCACTTCTCAGCATGGGCTAGTTAAAAGGGAATTGAAATAAATTATTAAGAGAAGAAATATTTTTTCATAGGGAATCCCATAACTTTGGTTTCCTTTTTCCTCCACTCCAAAAAGAAATGTAAAAAAAAAAAAAAAAGTTAGAAATTGCCCTGCAGACCAAGATGAGAAAATATATTGGGTGAGGCTGATCCACATGTAATAAAAATAAGACACTGGAATGATCAACTATATTTAAGATGAAAGTTTTTTCTATCCTGGCCTCCCCTTGAAAGACGAATAAAATGTGCTTTGGACAAATGGTCATGGTGTTAGCAAAGGAACCTGCTTAGTTTTTACTCCAGAAGTGAAATTTATTACAATAATTTCTATGAAAGTCTTGGTTTTCAATGAACAAGGAAACCAATTCATCAGAACACCTTTCACCATCACTAATTATGAGCTTGCTACCACTTTTATTTTGATTTTCTAGAGTCTCAAGCTTTTATATCAAGACATCTGACATATAAACCCCACTGATAACCTAAACTGCATAATGTGTTTTTCCACAGCACAATGTTCAAAGTGATTTACAGACTGTTACAGCTCAGATCTTCCCATTAGTTCTATATAACCTCTTTTTGCTTTTATCACAGATAACAATTAAAAGGGCATCTTAGAGAACATTGTCCCTTGCATCTGGATTTATCTACAAGTTAGATAAAGGGCTACAACTATTATAGATTCTGGATGTGAATAAGATACATCAGTTTAGTACAAGTTAATTTTTTTATATATTAACAGCTGAAAAAATTTCCGATTATGAAAGATGGCTTGTTGTGAAATCGTAGAATGGTCACAGCACAGTCTATGTCATTCTTTATTCTTTACATCATAGGAAGGTCTACTTAATAAGACCGTGTCCCTGGACTGAACCAGAAGTCCTGTCTAGGAAAGCAACCTGCAGCGGATGCAGATCCCTTCCATTACACCAAATGGACCCTTCCATTACACCAAAAAATAGCAGTTCAATAAACACCCTGCTGAATGACAGGGAGTTTTCTGAGCTCTGGCTCTAGCTTCTGTATCAGACAGTGAAAAGTGCATTCTGAAAGAAAATGTCTCCTACAAGATTTTTGAGATCTGGATTCCAGAAAGACGTGTCCCAGCCTGCGCCTGCTGCCACCCTCATGGTGTACTTGTTCAGTGCAGGGCCGCGTCCCAAAGCCGTAGCACACCTAGACTGCAGACTGCTCTCCTTGACTGGCTGAAAAACAGTCTCATATTACTTGTAACTCCCTTATATCAAAGAATTTCAGCAAAGCTTCCCACTTAATCAATTCATTCCCAAAATTTGTGACAAGGTTTTCATTCTGCACTAGCCTCACATTTTCTCTTGTCTGCTGGTTTAATGGCTCAGAACATCTCCATTCATAATGGATCAGGCCTCTCCTGGTCTCTTTCTTCCACAAGATTTAATGAGGAAGTATAGCCCTGCATTTGAAGCAGTCACACAGACACAGCTACAAAATTTATTCACAGGTCAGGACTACATTGAAGAACATGAAAGAGGTATAAAATAACAAAATTACCAAAATTAGCATATAAGAACTGTTTGTCTTCAGCAGAAAAAAAGAGACTTGCTAAACATTTCTTCTGCAATATAGACAAAAAGACATAGAAATGTGGGCTCCTGGGGAGTCTACCTCTGTTTATTTTCTTAAGAACTAACAGCTTCACAATCTAGCAAGTGTTAGTGGCAAAGAATCACCCACCAGCCACCATTTTCTGGNACCGCCGCCGCCGCCGCCTCCTTCCTGCACAGAACTGAGGCTTGTCCTCTACTTATATCATTTCACATAACTAATTTTGCCTTTCAATTTACCAGTTAAATGAGTCAACAGCCTAACAGGTGAAAGGACAAATTTTGCTTGCAATGAGACACATGTGCTTCCTTGGGGATTTATATCCACCTTGTAGGTCTAAATCTCCCATAACTGTGCTCATTTTGAGAAATATTGCATATCCAGATAGTCAAAAGGAACTTGTACATTAAGACGTGGCATTATTGCCAGAATTATCGTATATGTACAATGGGCAAATAGTAGAAATGTGGTTTGTGCCAGAGTGTGAAACAACAGTTATAACAAAGGGGATTTTCTTGTGGCTTCGGGGGTCAGGAGGGTTTTAGCTTTGGTCTAACCAAGCAATTTAACAAATGGAACAAATGAAGTAAGGCAGGGAAAAAAGTTGAAAAACTGCTGTGACACTAAGGACGCATATTCTGGACGAGTGTCTAGCTGGCAGCCTGGGTTGCGTGGCAGCCCTGGCTGTAACTGGAAAGTGCAAAGAACTTTGTATTGCCAGAGAAAAGGCACCACCAGAGGGAAACTGTGTAATCAAGATACAAGTGAGGGCTTGGCCGTGTGCTGAAGGAACTGTTACCTGAATAAGCTTATCAATCAGCTGACCATTATTTCAGTTTTCCAAATCATAATCTTAGTCTCTTAAGTAAATTCTCTGCTTCAATAGATAAAATTAAATTAGCCTGTTTAAAAGCAAGAAGGCTCAGAACTTAAAATAACAGTTGCCAGAAAGTATTGCTAAATCAGTTTCATAAAACTGCAGAGTTTCCTCAAGTCAAACAGGGAATGCGAAACCTTTGGGCTTCTGTTCATAACAGGGAATCCAGGGTACCTCGATTTCTTTGATCTACAGAGTTATAAACTGAGTTCCTCAATTTCTTGTGAAGAGCCCATTAGATATAATGTCCTTTCATCCAGGGGAAAGGATTCTTCATGAATCTTCTTTCTTGGCAGATTTAGTATATTTCAATATGATCAATTCTCACAGCATTAAAAAAAAAAAAAAGAAAGAAAGAAAGAAAAAGTATTACAGGGAAATGCTTATTTAGTTGCACTGATGAAAAGGCCAAAATATTTTATAAACTTCAGTAATTAGATATATTACTCAAGAACATCACCACCTGTATCAAGTTGATTAATGGTTGAGGCTTCACTGAGCACAAGATGTTTACTGTCTTGAGTCAGGTCAATCTACTTAATACCCCTGGATTAAATTTCAGTTTATTTTGAGACTTATCTTCCTGTTTCCTCTTCATTGTAACCAAAATGAATTTCATACGCATTTGAAGATAATGACCTGTATCTCGCTGTTGATCATCTCAGTCTTAGGTCAGATAAGCCGCACAAGTGTTATTTATGATATTCTGTGCTGTTATTTTATGGCCTTTTGCATTTTCTTGTTGCATGTGACAGCATGATTATATATAATTGATAGATAGTTTCATATTGCACAGAAAGAACTTGATACATAACCCAAACAATTTTTGTTTCTTTGGGATGTATCTTTTAGGCCATCTCAGCTAGGTACTATTTTGAAAGACTTATTAAATTTCCCTCTATGCATGTGGCTCATTAAATATATCCTTTAATTGATTTATTATGTAAATAATTTTTCAGCAAAGAAAATATTGTGTATGGAAAATTAGTTTCCTCAGGTATTATTTTCTAGTGTAGCATGAAGGAACAAGGCACAAGACATCCATCTCCCTATATATCTCTATATATGTAGAAATACTATGACCTCAGGGCCCAGAGGTTGACTGCACAAGGCATACATTTCTGCATGAAATTTGGTTTAGAGCTAGGATCAAACTAGGGACTTTCAAATGAAAGGTTTCATGACTTCGATGGGGATCCCAAGCCCAGCTCCTGACATACTGCTGAGCAACTCTTAACCTGAAAATTATGTTTAAAGGAGGGAATCAAGATATTGAAGACAAGCCAAAGACCTCCCTCTGTGACTACAGGTTTGCCATGTGAATGTTTATCACTGTTTCCAAGTCAGGTAATTGAGAGAAGTAGTCTCTGCTAAACTAAACCAAAAATTTTCAACCTGCTTTCTTCCCACTTCAACCTCAGGCACTTACATGAGGTGTCAGGAGAATATTTGCCCTAGGCTCCTGCTAAAATCAATGATGAAATATAGCATAAATTGCCAGCTGGAAGAACCTATCTGTCTTTGACAATCCTTGACAATCAAAGATATCTAAACTCCTAACTCTACATCTTCTACATAGTTAAGTGTCTTATGTTAGTTGGGAGGAATCCAGACTTTCAGTCATAAGGAAAAAGTGAAAAGAAAGAAATGTCAGTGTCTGATTCATCCAATTTCTCCCCACTGTGCAGATCAATCCTTAATTATACTATCTGCTTGAGAACAATTTCAAGTCTTTGCCTTAGGGCAAATTTCCTGAAAATAAAAATTTATGTCTTTGAGAGGAATAATAAAAAAAAGCAGTCATGATCCTATATAATTCATAGATGGTTAGCAGTTATGATCGATGCAATTTGAAAATACAAACATAGCCAATAATGACTCTGTTTTTTCAATAATGGCTAATTATTTTTAATCAAAAACATGGATTCCATATATTTTAATACACTTTGCTAATTTCTTTGTGTCCTATTTCTAAGACTTATGGGGAAAAAAATTCACTTGACAGGTTTTTCTGCAGTCCTCCCCTTTATAAGAAAGTGCATGTTCTTTTAAGCATCAGAAACAACATCTTGCAGCATTTGAACATATAGAGCAGTACAGTCTTACTATTGAAAAACAGATTCATTTGCGTTAGTCAGCAACTTTTCAGTCTTTGGAAAAACCTAGGGCCCCTCTAACTTACCTCATACTGAAGCAGTTAACGGTGTACTGAATTGAGAGGGGCCGAACCTGAATCTAACACTCTCCTTCATATGAAGAGCAAGAGATGGAGAGTATTACAGAGTTTACAGTAGGGAGAATGGGCTGGATCTTGATCTTCCCTACACTGAGTGACTCCACTTAAACCAACACCCAAAAAGATGGGATCATAGCCGGGGAAATCATGTTTACTCACAGCTTGAAAAGAAAGTCAGCCTAATGCAGCTCATCATGAAGACGGGAGAAGAAAGAATTGTCTTCCATGATGGCACTGAATATGGCAATAAATGCTATAGATACAGTTGTATAGAGCATTGACTATCAAATGACTATGCTTGTGAGTTATCCTTCTAGACCCTATTTCTTTCTGAGAGCCCTTTAAATTTGAGATGTATCTGTGATTCTGGTGGGGAGTAAGGTCATAATTGCACAGTCCCAGGGTCTCAAAATGTAATAAAAACATATCTTATAATGATAAATTATTAGCCACCCAGACACAATGGTATACTAATAAAACAGTCTGATTTGCTATGATGCATTGTTTATGCCTTTTTCTCTTTCACTTTGAATTAGTTTGGATTAAAACATATAACAGCTATATTTGTCAGAGACAGGGAATGCAAGTGAACCTGTTAGCCAAGCTCCTTCACAGTCCCTGGACAATAGCCAGGGGACACTTCAGTAAAACCTTCTGCAGTTGGTGGGATAACTGTCTCCTTGCCTCAGGGAACCTCAGCATTAAAGTTATTAAATAAAACAGCTAGCCTGGCAGTTGGCTATGAGAAGCAATTTATACCATTGTAAATGGATTAGCAAAATGTAATTTCTTTTAACGTTTCCGTTTCAATTATTTCAAATAGATGTGCAGTTATAAATGTTAAGGAATTGTTTAAATGTTTCTCACAGTGGAAAAAGTAAATATAGGTTAGAGCTTTGGACTCCCAGGTGAATTTTCTGTTTTTCTATTTTCTTTAGGTTAAGGCTTTTCACATACTGCTGTAAAAGTTGCCCATTTGGAGATCAGGAGAAAAAATATTTGTGCTCCTGATGAAACAGGGTATTATACTAATCAGGAAAGTATAGATTTAAAATGTCTTGAGGACCAGAGGAAAGCCTACGGCTGTTCTTATCCTACATTCTCAGCTGGTATATTTTGACATCAAGAGCCTGGAGCAGTGCATGAGATACCAAGAGAGAGACTATACCACATATCTGTTTGCGTGAGAGGCGGGGGGATATCTCTCTTGAAAGTACGCCTCTGTGGATTTTCTCTGAGAAGGGTTAATTAATATACATAGCTAGCAGCTCAGAAACTATCGTATTTTCTTACGATGATTTCAGCAATATCTCACCTGATCTCTATTTTTTCCTTTTTACTTTTTTTTTTTTTTTGGTATCATGTTGCAATTAAGCAATAAGATATAACAAGGAATATGGCTACTGGCGTGGGATAATGATGTCCTTGGGGTGTGATCAAGCACCAAGAATAAATGAGTGCTTCTAATCCCCCATGGGTGCAGTTACCTCATGATAGTCATACCCACTGAGAAACTACATTGCTACCATGAATTGTTTGCTTTTATATTTAAATGCATTATCCGGGCAAGCAACCGTGCTCATTCGAGCTGCCATTTTGTTTCAGACCGTGTAGAAGGGGTGCAGGCTGGTTGCAGCTGGCCCCCTCAACACCCTGCCAACACCACGCATAAGAGCAAGGAAATTTCCACCAGAGATTCAGCTGGGTGCGCAAACCTCCTGCCTTTCAAAAAAGCTCTCCACAACAGCCGCGCTTGCAAGCTGAATTGAAGTTGCCATAGACTTTAAAAGAGGGGGTGGTGAAGGGCAAAAGTAGGGCAGCAAGAAATAACGGACGAGGCTAGCTCAGTTGAAAGCAGCCGTGGAGAAGCCTGAGGGCTAAGATGGCAGTCATCATCGATTCAAGGGAAGGGAGATGTCAAGGGCAGGGAATGTCAAGCAGGAACAACAATAAGGCATCATAAGGGTGCTTAGCAGTGCCAAGTCTTCCAAAAACAGCACAAATAAAGCTACTGGACTGTTGTGATTGGTCTATTTGCTGCTTGATATCACAAGAAGAATGTAAAAAAATAATGATACATTTACAATGTACATCTGTCCTCTCCCTCCTGCCTACACAAAACTAATTAAAAATATTCTCTCTCTTCCTCTCACGCCCCCACCCCCACTGGCATCATCTTGAAATAGACTTTGCAAACAAAGTTAGATACAAGCAAATGCTCTACATGGAACCAATGTGTCAATATATAAATAAGCAGCAGCAGCACACTGGCCCTGAACAAATAATGAAATGCTAAAGGAAGAGCTACAGGAACACAAACACGCTCCAGGTGTGTGCAGTCCGCAACACTGCCTACAGTATGTATTCCTAAAGCATTAAGACCTACCTTTGCAGGTGATAGAATTTTATGGCACAAAATGTATTTATCCAATAGGTTTTTTACACATACTTTACTGCAGCTTCTCACACAGGTGACAGAATGAATTATGTTTCTGCTGATGCTCACACACCAAACATGCTGATATTTTCAGGTGAGTGTACACATACATACTTATACACACACACATTTATACACTCACACATGCTTATACACTCACACACAGAGCAGCTTGAAGGTGCATTGAAAACCAACTCACCCCAAGATCTCTTAGGTTGGACCACTGAATCTGTTGCTGAAAAAATGATAGCACCACAGGAAAAGAGCAACAACATTTTTAAGATGTTGAATGGATAGTAAATATTTTCAATGGTTTCAGAAATTGATTTTGTTTCATATTGAAGAATTTTTAAATTATCCATAAGAGAAAAATAAGCCTCAGCACTCAGGTCATTGACCTGTACTAAGATATAACCCCTAAAAATCCCTGACCACAGAGGAAGTGATCTGAGACTGCAAAACATGTTGATCCTCCAGGCTTGATTATAAAGGGAGGCTAAAAGTCCCCTACATGGATATTGCATAGAGTTATGGAACACTGTGGGGAAAAAATACAACTTCAAAATCTGCTTTGGTTTACTACATTGTCTCTGAAACCTAAATACCTTTGTTTGACTGCAACTTCAGTGAAGAAATCTTCCAATAGATTATTTCCAACACAATAGAGGAACTCTTCTCCTCTTGCCACCCAAGAGGTATATAGCATGTTCTTGACATACAGAATATTCTTCAGCAGAAATGAAGTTATATATTCCTGATGTACAAGTCTTTTTTTCTTCTTTTCAACTTTTGATGTGTCAAAATGTGTGATACTTGCAAGGGAGAAAAATACACTCTTTTGTAGAAGAGCTCATTTTCAACCTTTCTAAGAACAGTGATTCTGTTTCACAGTAAATATGGCACAATATTCACCCAAAATTTGCACTTACCTGGGACCTCTGTGACATTAGTCATTACTGTGACATTAACTCCTGGCACAGCAGTGAATTTCACTGCAATAAACTGAAACCAAGGAAAACCCTCCTTTTCCACTTACTGCTCCACAATACATTTGATTTTCTGCATATATAGAAAAAAGAAGATATTTCTATCTGAATAAATCAATTTTCTTAGTAAGGTGTTTTCCACATACACAAAGAAATATTATGCCTGTTGCCCACAGTCTTCCAGTCTAAAGGGGAAAAAGAGGATGGAAAAGTGGAACACAAGAGAACACTTGGTCACATTGTTTCTTTCAAGCAGTGACCCTTTATGTAGATATTACCAGAGATTAGTTTGAGTACTCATTGGCTGGAATTGGACAGGCTCAATAAGCAAGACAGTCATATTCCTCAAAGGCTTTTGGCCTCCTGTGTCAGAGCTAGAGTCTGTCGATCAAACTCCCACACCAAATTAGAAGGTTAAAATTTTGGCAGCCCACACTCAGGACAGCCAACAGAGAGGGGAAGGATGCATGGTGTATCCACAAACAAGGCAAGGAAAGAGAAGGCTGCTGTGGCATGGGCTGAGGTGGTTTTGAAGAATGGCACTATTGATAAAGATGAAGGCAGGCAGAAGCTGCAGTTGGTTCATCACCTTTTGATGAGTACTTTGGAGGATGTTTGTGCCTGAAGTGTGTCCTCACAGAAGTAAGGAGAGATGCAGAGGCAGGCAGCACAGCTGGACACAGCAGCAGTGGTTGGATAAGCAGCCACGGCTACAAAGGAAGAGAGCAGAGGAATTTCAAGTCATGACTTACAAATTTTAAGCAACAGTTGGATGAGACTAAACCTGTGTAACCACCTGAGCTTTATTACCATGAGGAAAAGGGAGGCTGAGTGTCAGGAGGCAGCATGGGCCAGGACTGTGGGTCTCCTGTGGGTGGCAGGGCTGGGCCTGGCAGCTGGGCATTGGCCAACCCTGTGGTGATGAGGCAGGGTCTGGGTCTGACCTCCAAGGGCCTGATCCTGATCCTGATCCTACCCACAGGACAACATGGCATCCCCAGAGAAGGCCCAATGCCCACGGCTGGGTCTATCCCCTAGTGTCCTAGTGTCTCCTGGCTGCCTTGCTCCTGGCTGGGGGGGTGGGACAGGCCCTGGATGCCAGGGCCTGACCTGTCCCCCACCATGGGAAGCCCCCAGTGCTCCTGGACCCCAGGGAGTCACCAGCCATTACAGCACCCCAGCAGGGACAGCCCTCAGCTGCCCTCTGTGTAAGCTGGCCCTGCGTCCCAGCAGCCAAACCTCCAGGAGGGGACATGCCCTCAGCAACCTTACACTGAGTTCAGCCAATGGAAATGAAATAAAGCTGAGGACCAGGCTTACTGCATTAGACTAACTCTGCTGTCTGTCCATACCACAAAAAATTCAACTGGACTATTCCAGGGCCAAAATATCTTCTGGGATACAAATGCACTCCTCTCTACAGAAGTAAAATTTCATCGCATTTAATTTCATTCATATCTAGGGCATTTTGTGACAGAGCAGGCTTTCCCTCCTGTTTTCTTTCCATGCATTATTTCTATAGGTACTTGCACAACCGTTTTGCTTCCTTCCAGCCAGTGACGCTGCTGACATGGGGCTTTGATGGGTCTTGTTCTCCATGGCCTGTTTCAGCAGAGCGCTGTGCACCCTTACGTCTCCTCCACTGCATGGAGAATTGAAGGGACTTCGCTTCTGGCAACATCAGGACCCCAATTCCCAGTGGGTTCTATTAATGTCTCATCCTACCTCTCATTTTCCATCTGCGTAGATATTCATATATCTTGCTAAAACTAAGCAAGAACAAAGCTCTGTGGGGCCGGCTTGTCTGGAGGCTGTCTTGTCTCTACAGCTGCAGGCAAGCATCTGTAAAGTTTCAATATTTGCTCTAAATTAAATGTGTCTCAGCCAGAACTCTGTTTCACATAGTACTGCTGGTGCAGACAAGATGTACACCTTAAACAGAAAAAGAAAGCCCCTTGGGACACTGGTGCTACTAGTAACAAAAGTGATAATTGCTCTTCCTTGGCCTAATTTTAGATTACCTATGTTTTCTCTTTGTTATTATCAACATATATTCTTACCTCATGCTTTAAACTGTCACCATAATCTTAGTTAGAGGTAGATCAGTTATTATCAGATATATTGGACATCTTTTTTAACTGTTGTGTGAATATTAGGGATTAAGAAAGCACTCCTGTGGACAGAGATGACCTTGAATAATAGGAAAACAAAACTTTAAAGAAACATGAAAGATACTCCAATTGATTGTCCCTATCCCAAAATAGGGCCACTGTTAATATCTTGTTGCTACTAACAGATAGTAGTTTAATTTGTTCTTACAGATCTCCATAGACAGGCATGATGCAACTTTTGCAGCCATTCAGTTTCTGTGTGTCATCAGAATATTGTGCCTCTATCATGCATGCCAACATGAATGTTACTTATGACAAGATTAACTTGCTGTTTATTACCTTCTCCAGTGTGGACATCCACCATGTACCATTTCCGTACTTTACCTGCTTAGGCGGTTGGCATCCAGCCTGCTGTTCAGCCTCAAATAACTCTAGTGTTACTTTGTAAAGCACAGAGCAGCGGTAGCACAAGACTCAGCAAATACCACTGAGGAATCTAGATGCTTCCTGGAAGAGTATTATCTAAGAGAGATTTCTATTTTTACCTTTAGGTTCCAATTTGCAAGTCCATGAGCCGTACAATCAAATACAACAGGAAACCTTAACCTCTTGCACTGCAACCAGCAGAAAAAGCTTGCATTTTCTACAAAAAGCCACAGGAAAATTAGAGAAACTGCTGCACGGCTACATAGAAAGGGTAACAATTTTCAACTCTAAACCCAGGCATGATCTGACATAGCTATCCAGAGGTGAAAATCTTTCTTTTCTGTTAACAAATACCTGAGCAAAATATATTTAATCTCACATTAACTAAAAGTAACTGAAACTTGTTATGATGGTTGGGTTTCCAAAGCCTCTTTTCTCATGTAGAATGCTACATGAGTATTGGATTGAGAAGAAGGATTTTAGTCACTTATTTATGTAATGAAATTATTTTCAGTTTTTGTATGCATTATAATAGCTACATTTACCATTCTATTATGATTAGTGCTTGAGGACATCTTTCATTTAGCTACTTAGAGATTTTTACATAGAACTCCCAGAGGTAAAAGTCATCAACTTGCTGAGTTTGAAAGTTTTTTTCCCCAGCATCTTATTCTTCAATCTCAAAGGCCTGACACTTTTTAAACTCTTGGCATTTTCTTCAGTAACAAGGTTGAAATCTGAATGTGCTACATCAATTTGGCTTCGGTTTGGTGCCTCACTGAGGCACAGCCTTGCTGAGAACAGAGAAAAAATGAATATGAATGCCAACCATCTATTGGGATAACTAAGTAAAAAAATCAGCAGGTCGCAGGCTGTAACTGAGAAGGAGCACTACCCCATAAGTGAGAATGAATTTATTTTGCATGAAGTGATGGAAATATAAGTTGCCAGTGATCTAACAAAGTTATATAAATTTAGCAACATCAGTTCAAGAGGAATTCAGACTAATCTGGTGGCAAGACCAGATTCATTATACTTCTAAGGACACAGAATGATTTCATGAACTGATTTAATAGTTAAACAAATATTCAGTCCTGAGAGGAAAAGAAAACCATGCAAACTTCAGTTTAATGGAGACTGGTCCCAATGGATGTCTTTTTATCCCTTGATGCTGTCTCTTAGGCTTCAAATGTTCTTGTATTTCTGTGCAAATGAGCTGCTTACAAAATCCAACTCTTTCAAGTGTGTTCTAAGCGCTACTGTCTATGTCATTTTACAGTAAACACATTTTTGTTGCATAGCAATATGTTTCTTTTAGAAGATGGGTAAATATGCAAAATGTTTCTGTAACTATTTGTCAGATAGTCAAACAGATTTTTTGTCTATCCTCAGGCCCCTTTTATGTTCACTCTCTGAACATATGCGACAAGAGCTTTCCCAACACAAACACTTGAAGGAATCAAATTGCAAGCTCTTTTTCTACCAACATTCGCACAAAAAAATATGAGGAGAAGAGTATATTTTATCATGTTATGGAGTAGAGACACCCTGTGAATTGTGCCTAGCTGTTATAGTTCTTGATTTCGCAGGAACCTGTAAAGTTTTGTTGATCCTCATGCTGGTACTATTCAACAATGTAAAGATCTCAGGAAGGAGAATGAGAAATGGAAGCCAAAGTCCCTGTTAATATGTCAGCAACCAGATGTCAATGAGACTATGTCCCAGTTTCCTTGGAGTCACTCCAGATGCAATATGTGAAAAATGAGCAACTGCTCAAATCATAGTGCAAGCAAAGCTAATACGCTGCAGAGAGAACACAGACATACCGAAAGATTTGCCTCTTCTACAGCATGCACTGTTATTGAGGGCACTTGTTCAGGGATTGATTGATTTGCAGCTTCAAAGACTCCTTGTGCTTAATGCAGTAATAAAAGTCAAGTTCCCTATATTTTTGAGCCAGTGACAATCCGGAGGGTGTAGTGGGCACACCTCAATAACCAGCTCACCGGGCTTATTTCAACCACAAATGCCCTGGGGAAAGACGGTATCTTATTGCAAGTCTGGGATGGAATCCTACCTGGAGGCAGATTTGCCTGAAGCCCATGAGGTCAGTCATGTGCCTGCATCATCTTTCATCATGCCTTATTCTTGTGATGTCTTTGTGTGCAGAGGTTTCAGTCTACCCAATGCCTCGGTATGGCCTATGAAGTCATTGGAACAACACACCTCAAAAGCTGTGAAATTGCTATGAAACAGCCTCTTATGATGTCACTGGTACAGAAGCTCTTGACAAATGTGAAACTGTTCCATTCTCCACATTAAAAAAAAATAATTAATTAGTTATATTAGCAAACAACTGGATCTAAATCATGTATACCTATACCAAACTGAATCTCATATGCAACCGTCCTTTTCACATGAATGTTAGTATTACAATTTTTTTATTACTTGGTTTTTTGTGGGTTTGTTTGGGGTTTTTGGCAATCTAAGCTAAAGCCCTTAGACTTCTGCAAATCTTTGGTAGGAGAAAAATACATTGTTGTTGCTGATCACAAATAGTCTCTTTAAAATATTCCAGAAGACAGAAAAAAAAAAAGGACAGTCTTCTACTCTTTCACTTTTCTTTCCCTGCCTAAATTTCAACTTTGGCTGTTTAGGTGGTCACATTGCTTCATTAATATTCTGATAATACATAATGGACCAAAGATTCAAACATAATTATTCTTAAAGCACAACTTCAACAGCATCTTTTCAAGAGTTGTATAAAGAATGCTTTGATTCAAGTTTCTATGTACCAAAATGAATGGGATCTTTTATTATGAGTGCTTACAAAAGCACCCAGGAAGCCACAAATGATGTGACTGGCTACAGGCACGTCTCCAAGCTGCTAGGAATTACTAAAACAAACAGTCATTCTATTTTATTTGGAGGAAACTTTTGCTCTTTATGAACTGATCAACCAGTCTGCCACTCTCCCTGTGATTCAAAACACGTGCAAGGAAGTGCTATTTCCACAGAAGTTCCGAGATTTTGAGATTAGTATGGTAAACACTGAAGTGTTTTTTTGTTCTGCAGTCACACAACTGTAGAAGCACAAATGATTTTTGTATTAAGATACCAGCTAACACTCCCAAATTTTTATCATATAATTCATGCAAAGTTCCATGATGTAATATTGCTAGAAGTCCTGAAAGTTGTATATATTCTTCTTACCAATTTTACAACGATGCTTATGTGATTAAGCAGAGGATACAAACATAGAGCATGAAGATATCTTACCATGGATAGGCTCTCATTTTTATATCCAGTTCTACTCCCCGTCAGTCCTGCCACAAGCAGATAACTGCCATTCAATCTGAGGAGCTAAGAGCACTAGTTGTGAGAGCAATTACATCACACCCTTGTGTGCATTTGGCCATAGAAAGCTGCATGTTTCTACTGCCTCAGCAAGATGGGCCCCTCAGACTGCAGCAAACATGGGTCTTCTAGGTGAAGTGATCAATATGGATTTCAGCATGAACAATTTACTATTAAATATAGGAATGTTTAAAAGATAAGGAGCAAAACTTGAGAATTTGAGTTAGGAGATATTATAAGCAACAAAAATAAGAATATTGTTGCAGTTATTTGCAAAGTTATCTAGGATAATGCCAAGAGTATTATGCAATGCAAAGTGGTTCCAATGCAAATGGAACTGATCAACAATGAGGGCAATGGTTCATCTAGGTCGGAGGAGTCACCAAGGTTAAATCAGCCTATGCTTTACATCAAAACCACTTCCATAAAGAAAAAAAAGATGGGTCATAGTCATAGAAGACTCTCTCCCGAGGGGAACAGAAGGCCCAATATGCAGACTGGACCCACTTTCTAGGGAAGTCTGCTGCCTCCCTGGGACAGGGTTAAAGATTTGAACAGAAAGCTTCCTACCCTTGTACAGCCCTTGGATTATTATCTATAATTGATTTTTCAGGTAGGCAGCAATGACGTTGCAACAAGAAGTCCAAGGGCAATCAAGAGATACTCCAGGGCCTTGGGTCAACTGGTTAAGGGAGCACAAGTTGTGCTCTCCTCTATCCTTCCACTGGCAGGGAATGATAAGGGAAGAAACAGGAGTAGCCAGCAGATCAATACCTGGCTCTGGCCTGGTGTCACTGGCAGAATTTTGAGTTCTGTGATCATGGGTTGGTCTACACAACACCAGGTCTGCTAGTGACAGATGGGGTACACCTGTTGCAAAGGTGGAAAAGTATCTTTGCACAGGACTTAGCAGGGCTTATTGAAAGAACTTTAAACTAGATTTGAAGGGGGGAGGGGATAAAACCAGGCTCAACAGAGATAAGCCTGGGGGTGGCATGTCAACATTTGAGGACAGTACGTTAGTAAGGTCCTTTGCTATGTCATCTCAGTAGAGGTAAGGGATGAAGATCCATGTAGCAGCGAAGACACAAGGGTTATTGATGTGTTAGAAACCACAGAAGTGCCTGAGAATGGTCATGTAGGAATTAGGGCCTCCCCCTCAAAAAAAAGGTGGCGGGATCAATAGCCCAACTGAAGTGTATCTATACCAATGCATGCAGCATGGGCAACAAACAGGACAAGTTAGAAACCAATGTACAGCTGGAAAACTATGATATAGTTGCAATCATGGAAACATGGTAGGATGACTTTTACAACTGGAGTGATGCAATTGATGGCTATAAACTCTTTAGAAAGGATAGGCAAAGAAAGAGAGGCAGTGCGGTAGGTCTGTATGTTAGGGAATGTTTTAACTGTCTAGAGCTTGATGATGGCGATAAAAGGGTCAAGTGTCTATGGGTAAGAATCAGGGAAAAGGCCAACAAGGCAGATATCAAGGTATAGTTGGGTTATAGATCACCCAGCCAGGATGAAGAGATGGATGAAATATTCTATGAGCAACAGGGACAAATCTCATAACGGCTAGGCCTTGTTCTTGTGGGAGACTTCAACTTACTAGATGTCTGCTGGAAATACTATACAGAAGAGAGGAAATAGTCTAAAGAGGCTCCTCAAGTGTGTGGAAGATAACTTCCTGACACAGTTGGTGAGTGAGCCAATCAGAGAAAACACCTCACTAGACCTATTGTTTGCGAACAGAGAAGGACTTGTGGATGATGTGATGGCCGGAAGCTGTTGTGGGCACAACGATCACAAGATAATAGTTTTCGATTCTTGGAGAAGTAAGGAGAGGGGTTAGCAGACTGCTACCTTGGATTTCCAGAGGGCAGACTTTGGCCTTTTTTAAGGACCTGGCTGACAGAGTCCCTTAGGAAGCAGTCCTGAAGGGCATGGACGTTCTTCAAGAAGGAGGCTGTCCCCATGCACCAAACGATGCGCTAGCAGGGAAGAAGACTGGCCCAGCTGAACAAAGAGTTTTGGCTGGAATGCAGGACAAATAAGAGTTTATGACCTGTGGAAGAAGGGGCAGGTAACTCAGGAGGACTACAATAAGGTTATGAGGTTATGCAGGGAGAAAATTAGAAGGGCCAAAGCCCAACTACAACTTAACCTGGCTAATGCCATTAAAGATAATAAAAATGTTTCTATTATTATCAACATTAGCAACAAAAAGAGAGCTAAGGAGAATCTCTATCCTTTACTGGGTGCAGGGGGAACCATAGTAACAAAGGATGAGGAAAAGGCTGAGGTACTTAATGCCTTCTTTGTGTCAGTCTTTAGCAGTAAGACCAGTTGTTCTCAGGGTACCCAGCCCATTGAGCTGGAAAACGGGGATGGGGAGCAGAATGAAGCCCCCCATAATGCAAGGGGAAATGATTAGCAACATGCTTCACCGCTTAGACACACACAAATCTATGGAGCTGGATGGGATCCATCCATGGGTACTGAGGGATATGGCAGAAGTGCTCACCAAGCCATTTTCCATCGTTTATCAGCAGTCCTGGCTAAGTGGGGAGGTGTCAGTCGACTGGCGATTAGCCAATGTGACACGCATCTACAAGAAGGGCCTGTAGGACAATCCAGGAAACTACAGGCCTGTCAGTCTGACCTCAGTGTCATCACACAGCATGTACAGGACAACCAGGTGACCAGGCCCAATCAGCATGCGTTCATGAAAGGCAGGGTCTGCTTGACTAACCTGATGTCCTCCTATGACAAAGTGACGCGCTTAGTGGATGAGGGAAAGGCTGTGGATGTTGTCTACTTGGACTTTAGTAAAGACTTTGACACCATTTCCCACAGCATTTTCCTGGAGAAACTGGCTGCACATGGCCTGGAGAGGCATATGCTTCGCTGGGTAAAAAACTGGCTGCATGGCCAGGCCCAAAGAGTTGTGGTGAATGGAGTTACATCCAGCTGGCAGCTGATCACAAGTGGTGTTCCCCAGGGCTCAGTGCTGGGGACAGTTCCCTTTAATACCTTTATCAATGATCTGGACGAGGGGATTGAGTGTGCGCTCAGTAAGTTTGCAGATTACACCAAGTTGTGCAGGAGTGTTGATCTGCTTGAGGACAGGAAGGCTCTACAGAGGGGTCTGGACAGGCTGAATTGATGAGCCAAGGCCAACTGTATGAGGTTCAACAAGGCCAAGTGCTGCACCCTGTACTTGGGTCACAACAACCCCAGGCATCACTACAGGCTTGGGGAAGAGTGGCTGGAAAGTGAACATGATCCAGCAGTGTGCCTAGGTGGCCAAGAAGGCCAAGAGCATCCTGGCTTGTATCAGACATAGAGTGGCCAGTAGGACTAGGGAAATGATTGTGCCCCTGTACTCGGCACTAGCGAGGCTGCACCTTGAGTCCTGTGTTCACTTTTGGGCCCCTCACTACAAGAAAGACATTGAGCTTCTGGAGCGTGTCCAAAGAAGGGGAATGCAGGTGGTGAAGGGTCTAGAGCACAAGTCTTATGAGGGGTGGCTGAGGGAACTGGAGGTGTTTAGCCTGAAGAAAAGGAGGCTGAGGGGAGACCTTATCGCTCTCTACAACTACCTGAAAGGAGGTTGTAGTGAGGTGGGGGTGGGCCTCTTCTCCCAGGTAACAAGTGGGAGGATGTGAGGAAACGGCCTCAAATTGCACCAGAGGAGATTTAGATTGGATATTAGGAAACATTTCTTCAGTGAAAGGGTTATCAAGCATTGGAACAGGCTGCCCAGGGAAATGGCTGAGTCACCATCCCTGGAGGTATTTAAAAGATATGTAGATGTGGTGCTTAGGAACATGGTTTAGTGGGACTTGGTAGCATTAAGTTTATGGTTGGACTTGACGATCTTAAAGGACTTTTCCAACCTAAATGATTCTATGATTCTATGACTCTAAGAGTAAATAAAATAGTAATTTTTATAGTGAATTTAGAAGTTTTTCTTTGAGACTAGAATTAGTTTGTGGAATTAAGACATTCTACATTTATGTCAAAGTAGGCTGTGCTGCCCCAGGTGAAAGCTAGGTATAAACTTAAAAAAATGCTAGAATTTCAAGCAATTATTATGATATATTATCAGAGCCAAATTTTCCCATAAAAAAATCCCTAATGCTATCTCAATCCTGAAATAATTTATTAAATAATATTAAATTAGATTTAAAAGCATTACTAGGAAAAGAAGAGTAATGCATAAAAAGTTTAACTTTTTTGAAAGTTAATTGCCACCTAATGGATGGGTAGATAATATACAGAGCCACTACCCTGCCTAAATGGTAGACTCACTATCCAGAATCAAAACTGAGTTCATTGCTAAACTTAAAGAAAATCTAGAAGTACCAATATAAAAAGGCTGAAGGAAGAGCTATGTATTGATACCACTGGTTGGAGTTCTGATCAATTTTGAAAGTAATCTAAGAACAGATGGATATACCCAATTTCACCACCTAAAGGTCAAAAGTTACTGATGTCAGAATTGTCCTGACTGGACAATGTCCTTGAATTGCTACCGAACACAAATGATGCTCTTCTTCTATGGAAGAGACACTTTCTTCAAAAACTATTTAGGAGACTGACTAACAGAGCTAGTGACTTTGGTGCTTTCCTGACAATCAGAGGTACCAACATAAACTGACAACTATATGACAAAATGCAAGGACAGCTAAGGGAGGGACTATTGCAATTTACTGTAAAGGACAGAAAGAAGATGAATCAATATTTATTACTAAAAGACTCAGATGGGAATTTCTGCACTTCAAAGGAAGTAAAAAATTGTCCTTGAAGAGTGAAAAAACCTGCTTTTCTAGAAGAGTGACCTGACTTGAATCCAAATCCTTGTTCCAAAAATTCAGACTCCTGCCAGGCTCTGATTTCAGGAATATCCAAAATCAATACCCTTAGCATGCCTCCACGGATTTCTGTGCGGAATTCTCATTCCATGTATTAACTGAGAAGGCTATGCCAGAAGCAAAAGAGAAAAGAGACTACCCCAAAGCAGTCTCCAGATTTTTAAATTGTTCTCTTAAAAATAATAATTGGGCTGGATTATAGGATTTACATCTGATATCTGAGACAAATTTGCCTTGGTAACTAATTTAATTGTCTCTGTTATACATACAATACACATAGAGTGTACTGTAACCACAAGAAGATATGGTTTGCATTTTGTCTTTTAAGCTGAATTTAATCAAAACCTAATTTACTAAGTTACCTTGTTCACTGGTCTTATTATTGCTAAAGTACAAAGAGGTCATAACTCTTGCAGTGCGTTTGCCTGACAATAATATGCAGTGCACAAACCTTAGAGTAGTATGTATTATGTCATGTCTTTTTTAGTTCATTGTCTTAGGGTTACCTTTCATTCTAAAGGTCACAGAATTGTCAGGATACTGAAGGTGTGTTGACAATTAGCCATACTGAAGCCATACTACTAAGACAGAGTACTGTTATACTATGACATTAGCCGTACTAAAACTAATTACCAATTTCAACATAGCTATTTTCCTAGTAGCACTATCAGCACCATTCTTTTCCTACAAGTTCAGCTTAGCTCATTCTCAACTCCTCTTCTGCCCCGTTTTTGCATATCAAGTAACACATGCAAAAGAAAAAAACCTAGTGCTCTCCCTTTTATAATAGCTATCATCTGTGTGCTTGAGGGGCAAAAGAATTTTCTCATAATTCCTAGTCTTGTTTAAACCTTCATGCCTGTGTTGAATAAAAAGTAGAATCCATTTTTACATTCATTTTCAATGTGTTCTATGTTTCTATTTATGGAAGCCATTCAATGTGTGCAAATACCACATTCTTTTGAATTCTGCTATATTTCCATTCTGGCTCAGTAATTAAAACAGATAGTGATTACCCTAACTAAATACCAAAAGCTCAGAGTTTTGATTATTTTTTTTCCTGTACCTTAAATTGGTCAGTATTTATTCCTTTTTGCCATATGGGCTTTACATTTCACAATGTCTTGGGAGAGCATCTCTAATCTCCAAAGTAACACAAGCAGTACGAACACCTCAATGCACTTACTGCAAGCATTTAACCAATCTTCACATTAATTAATTTCAACTTTCTCCTTATATGATACTTAATTGGACTGATTTTTTACCTCCCATTATTTTTAACACTAATCCTATATTAAATTTGAGCTCCTCTAGCCATTTTGACATTCATACAATACAGAGTTATTGTAACTCAACCTTCTTGAAAATTATTCTACCTTCTCTGGAATGTGCATATAAGCATGCTGCACAACCTTGAGCAGTAACTGTAAATGATTTTGAACATTCTTTCGAAATCCCATACTTTGATTTATTAAAAACATTTCTTAAGAGAAACTGTTTACTAATTTAACTATATTGTACTATACAATCTACTTATTTTTATTTTGTTTATTTTTAAGGATCTTTGATATTAATTAGACAATAATACTGTTTGAGACAGGTTTTTTACTAAATAAACATATATTATTGAATTATTCCTTTAAGTCTGATCACTAAATTATGTTAATAAAGATCTAGTCTTGTCGTGCAACTCTGGAATAAAAATATCCTTTGAAGTTTTCTGTGTTCTTAGTAATAGGCTAAATAATGCCATGATGGAGTCCTATTTCTCATTGAAGCTGTGGGCTTCCACGTTACTCATTATTTCTTTTACTAATTCATTACTAATTACTGCAGTGCCCTAGAGACCTAGTCATAGACCAGAATGCTCTGCACTATATGAATATTGAGCAAGCAATAGTTTATTCTTTCAGATAAAAATGGAAATACTGTTAAAACTAGTGACAGTCATATTTCAATAATATGTATGCTTTCACTCACCTTTCATCTCATGAAGTGCTATTCATCCATGTCCTGGTTCCAGCTGAGACAGAGTTAATTTTATTTCTAGTAGCTGGCAGAGTGCTGTGTTTTGGATTTAGTATGAAAATAACATTGATAACTAATGTTTTCAGTTGTTGCCAGGTAGTTGTAGTGCCTACACTAAGTCAAGGACTTTTCAGCTTCTCACACCTACAGAGGAAGCTGGGAGAGCATAGTCAGGACAGCTGGCCCAGGCTGGCCAAAGGGATATTCCCGACCATGTAGCGTCATGCTCTGGATATAACTGAAGAAGCAAGCCAGGGGGCGGGATCACTGCTCGGAAACAGACTGAGCATTGGGGTGGTTTTGTTTTTTCTCTGCATGTGGCAAGCAATTGCATTTGTTCGTCACATGGTTCATTATCATTGTTACTAGTATTACTATTATTATTATTTTCATTTGTTATCTTATTAAACTGTCTTTATCTCAACCCATGAGTTTTCCTTCTTCATTCTCCTCCCCATCCCCTTGTGGAGGGAGGGATGAGTGAGCAGCTGAGTGGTGCTTAGTTACCTGCTGGGGTTAAATGATGACAATCTGTATATTTTAAGGAGTTGTTTGGTTTAATTATTATTTTATTTATTTGCAATTACTTAAAAAAACATTGTTTTATTTCAAAGTGCAGTCATATTTTTCCATTTCAGTAACCTCATTTAGTACCTGAAATGGGACAGGAATGGAGTATTAATCTCATGAACACCACTTATCAATAATGCCATGTGTTATGTTTGTCTATGAATTAAGTTGGTGAGAAAAAAAGCAGTTAATCACAGTCTACTATTGATCTTGATAATATGACTTATTTTCTTTTCTTTCTGGTACAATTAACATGAAAATTAACTACTGAATAGCACTTTGATGAATTAGTCTCTTCCCTATGATTTCTGATTTGTAGTGATTACATCACATCACAGGATCAGTAATGTTACCCCACTAATGTCTCCAGCTTGGTAGCTGTTAGGCTTTCCCTTGCCATGGGCTCTTACAAAACCCTGTCCTATGGAGCACAAGCCTGAGAAGAGTCTGCAGTGCCCAGTTGTCATCACTTTAAAATATAAATGAAAAAAATGCTGGAATTTGTGCATGTTTTCCTCATCCACTCTGTAGTTGCAGATGAAGAAAAGTGAAATCACGGAGGTCACAGAATGCAGGTCTTGAGAGACTATCAAGATGATATTCTTTGTCCTCTGGTCCCAAGCCATTGTATTTACAACACTTCTGGCAAACACCTGAAGGAGATATCTTTATTTCTAATTCTCAGAGCCAGGGAAAAAAACCCAACCCAACAAAAAAAACCCCAAACCAACCTTCAGATAGTGGCAAGCCATTTTGCACTACATATGCTTAGCTTACAGGGAAAGAGCAGTGGTGACACAGATTAAGAAAAAAGAATTCTACAAAGCAATGCCAACAACAAGGCAAATATTAAGTGGTTTTAATGAAAAAAGGTAATCAAGTAGGTTAAAAGACTAAATGGAATAAAGAAAATTCAGATTTTATGCTGGGCTATGCATTAGCAGAAGAGAACATTCCAATATGTTTTTGGCTGTTTAATATTTTTTCTGCTTTAATTGATCCTGTGGTGTTTTGCATTTCATAGACATGTGCTATTGCTCCTTTGACACAGCAAGTTGTTGACCATATGCTTGACAGAATGGGGTACTACTCACAAGAAATCTTGCCTACTGATAAAACTATTGTTGACAGATTTAAAAGTTGGGTTTTTTCTTCTCTAGAGAGAGATTTTGTGCAAGTAACTGCACTGAGAGTTGCGTGTTTATTGTCTCGCAATCGCGTTCAGATGCAGCCCACTCGCTTTATGGAGAGATTTGTACTGACTGTCACCCACCAGATTCTGAAAGCCAAGTTTGCAGATTCTAGCATGGGCATCACACCAATAAATCTGGCAATCAAAATTTTTTATAAGGAAGAGCAGCTGAGGTGTAAAAGTCTCTTTGAACATTACTTGAGGTGGAGATTCTGCAAGCAAAATTTAGTTTGCAATTCCTCAGGTAACAGGCAAGTGAGAGTAAAGACCCGCTTGCTCTCTGCTGCCTGTATTCCCTCCACAGCATTAGCAGACATGGAAAGTAATTCAAAAAAATATTGTCAGAAAATTTAGTAGATCATGCTCAGAGGGGGAAAGCAGAGATGGGAGGTGGGGGAGAGGATTATGAATCACATGTGAGTAATAACACTTCTTTCGAGTGAAGGGAAAAGCAGTTATGTAATGGAGAAAAAAGTGAAAACAATCAAACCTGTACTAAATATTCATGTGCAGTGTTTTCTATTTTTCTTTTGACTTGAAGATTTGGGAACTGAGAAAAGTAATTAAGAAACTATGGAAGTGTACATGTCAAAATTCGATAAGAAACATTTTCTTATGGAGTACTTGGTTTAATCAAAATCTCAGAGAAGCTCACCCTCAAGGAACCTGGTGCCTAATACACTGCAGATTCCCAATGATTAAACTTTGGGGAGTTCATCCAGGTCTCTGAATCACAGGATATTGACTCATCAAGACAAGGCAGTGGTATGCTGCAAACAGAGAGCAAGTTACCTTTTCCCCAATAGATTTTGCTTTACTTATTAAAAATTGCTACAATCATTGCCTTGTGAAGCTCCTGAGCTTATTCTATAACCCATGAATGGCAGCAAGCCCAACACAGCCATGTAAGGTGAGGAGCAAGGGCTGTTCTTCACACACAGATGTGAGGCAAAGAGTACTGTGACCACACAGATGTGAGGCAAAGCTTCCTCACAGTGCCCCAAAATGGGGGAATGTGAACACACTACAGCTCCCAGTTCTTCTGCCAGAAGCATGCTTTCTCCACACCTGACCAAGACCTCTGTGTGTAGGCAGAGCTTATGTGTCTGTCCTGGGCCAGAATATTGCGAAGAGCACAGATCTGGCCAGCAGCGGAGAGCAGCCAGATAACCTCATGGCAGTTTAGTGCTTTGGGTAGGTTCTAGCATGCAAGTCTTCACCCACTGTAAAGGTGTAGGCCTATGCTTTAAAAGAAAACTCTTCTTTCAGCATTGTGTTTGATGAAGCTCAATTCCAGATCTAATTTCTTTCTTATATTTGCTGCTGCAACTCTTCGATAACATGTAAGAAACAAAAGGCATGTTGTTGTATCAGGATTTTTAAGAAGTTATTCATTGCTATACTTTAGTTGACATCTGTGAAGAAACACATGCAGCATATTTTGAGAATGTGCTATGCCAGGTTACCCTAAGTCACAGTGTGTTTAAACAACCACTTTATTCTACCATCTGGTACATGATAGGTTTCTGATAAATACATGCCTGCGCTTTGACTGTGGGACGTACACAAGCATGGAGGCTGGATTTTTCCAAGATTTTTGTCAAAGTCTCAGACAAACAACTTCAGCAACATGCAGGAGCTCTCTGTGGGTGCAGCAGTAATCCTTCTGCTTAGTTTCCCTCCCTGCAACTCCACCACTCACCCCAAAACAAGTGCCAGGACAGTGTCAGGTGAGCTTAAACTACTGCTGTAAGCCACGAGGTGACTGTAGCTCAAATAAATGTCACCAATTACAAGACTGGATTTATGTATAGACAAAATAAGCATCTGCCTAAGGCAGCTGACTGCTGAGCACCCCAGGGTCCTGGCTTTGGAAAAATTGAGAGACAAGGTCTGGTGTTTGAACACACATTGAGATAACCCTCCAAGTTCAACCTCCAAAGTCCTCTGCCACTGCTCTCCTGTC
This sequence comes from Aramus guarauna, assembly GCA_013400195.1. Lineage (NCBI taxonomy): Eukaryota > Metazoa > Chordata > Aves > Gruiformes > Aramidae > Aramus > Aramus guarauna. The sequence goes on along the minus strand of VXBL01006464.1, from coordinate 161,237 downwards.
TGACTTCTTCCCACCCACTTATATTTGCGCTTTCTCTGCCGCAGAAGAAGGCCTTGCCCCTGCCCTGTCTCCCTCCCTCCCTCTCACACAGCACCAACAGCTCAGGTGAGCAAAAGGCTGCAGTGGAAGAAGGACACTACTGCAGAAGGGAAAGGGGACTTCTAGCAGGGATGCACGTGTAACATGGTCACGTGGTGCAGAAGGCTCCAACACTAGATAGGAAGCAGTTACAGGTAAAGAAGCATGAAGTTTCCTTCCAGAAAATTATAGTCTGAGGGATAAGAGAGAAAGGAATAGTTCCCTGAGCACTGATAGCCCTCCAAAGTCTACACGAGTCCCCCATAAATCCCATCGGCCTCTCCCAGGGCCACAGAAAACCCAAGAACTCCTCCAACTCTCCCTCTTCTATCTGCAAGTCCTGAAGCTGTGGACCTTTTCCAACCTTCATCATCCAGTTCTCCTCAGTGGTTCATCTCAGCCTTCCTCCACTCTTTACTGCTAACAGAACTGATCATCTTCTCCCCAAGGATGTCCTCATTCAGCTTTGCCAACACCACTGAGAAACCTTGAGCTGGCTCCAAGCCTGTTTTACTTTCCATAGACCATGGCAATGTCACTGCAGTAATGTGTTGCTCAGTGCAGTCTGCAAAGCCTGCCCACAAACCTGGAAAATGCTCAGATTTTTAAACTGTGAAAAAATGAAGCTGTGAGGTCAATTGTGCAATACCACACCCAAGCTCACTGTTTGTGGACAGCACTCATGGTATATTTACGTTGAGCAACTAAGGGCCTTTCTGGCCAGTGATGGTATCATTAGATAACACTTTAGAGAATATTTTGTTGAGAATAACTTAATGTAATGCAGAATGGATCAGACAACTGGGGTCTGAGCCAAACTACCACTTTTTTCATTCTTTTTACTTAAACTTCAGATCCTAAGAATCTGCCTCTAAGCTTTGCTATATATTTCAGTCTCAGCTCAGTACATGAAGCTTCCTATAAAACATAACCTCTTCATACTTCATTGATTTTGTGGTTGACAAGCATATTAGATAAAATATGATAGGAACAACCCAACCCTACTGCTCTCTAGTTTTTGGCAAAATTGCTGTATCAGATCAGTCCAGTGTTGCATGTGGTCAGACATTTCACCAGTGTTGGCCAGTGTCTGACAAGACTTTAGAGTGAGCTGCAAAGCTCAAACAATAAACACCCTTATGACTAAGATAAAAGTTAATTTATGTTCCCACTTAATTAGTTCTTAATTTATATCCTGAAGTACAAGGGTTGAGCTCTCATAAAACTGTGTCCTTTGGAAAATAAGTGCGTGCTTCCATTTTTCGTACTCTACTGCAGTTCTTTTCACTACTATCAGTATGCTGTTATAACAATATCTTGTAGCAGTAAGTTCCATCAGCTTTTTTTGTGCCGAATAATATAATGCAAAAAAGCCTGATAGAAGTTTTGTAAGTTGTTCTTTAAGTAGTACTCTGTAGCTGCCCAGTGCATTAGTGTATAATAACAAAGTAAAGAGAAGAGTCCAATCCATTGCCTCTGTCACACTTTGTCTCATAGATCCATCTCTTACGTACCTGTCATGCTTCTTGTTGTACATTCAAGGAACGAGCTACTTTTACCTTGTTTAGTCTTCTCTTTCAAGAAACTCTTTGCATACTGCTAATTATTTTCATTGTCACTTCTGGGTGTTTCATGCTTCTTTCTCCTTGCCGAGGTAAGACAAGTAAAACTGAACAGTAGTTGAGGTTAGCACATTGTACCCTTCATTATTATTCACCAAACACTGCTATCTGACCTTGGGGGAGCGTTATGTTGTTCAGGTTTGTACTTCTGTCATTTCCTTAAGTAGTTACAGTTATTTGTGAACACAAAACCGCGGAGTTGTTCTCTCCGGCACACACTGCCTCGCTTTGCTGAAGGGAACATCTTGAACTCTTCACATACGTTGACTCATTATGACGGATGAAGTAGGATGTGACATCCCACTTACAGTTCCCCAGCATAAACAGTTGAAACATAATAAGAGCTCCCATCTGCCTCGCTTGCTTACTCCCCCAAAACTGAAAGCAAAATGAAGAACCAAAGTCATTCACATCTTCATTCAGAGAGCAGCTCTATTAGAAAGCAAGAACATCCATATTTTTAAGCAGATATCAATGCTAAAGTTATGTTACTATTATTCCAAACAACAGCAAAATTCTTACTAGCTTTGGAGAAAAATATATATGAAGGGGACTTGTTCCTGGTTTTTTGTAATTAGACATAATTTTATGTTTAGCTGGAGAAATTTTGCCCACAGACTGGCTTAGGTTAGAGTCTTCCACACCACATACTGGTCTCTGACAGTGCAAACTGAAATTTATCTAAAGTGAAAAGATGGGGTATGCTATCTCTTAGCATAACATGGCTGTAACAGGAATATAATAAACTCAGGGGCTGGAATCCATTTCTTGACCTGATTTTCTTCTGTAATTAATGAACAGCGTAACAGTTCACTGAAAGTCTCAATAGGACTGCAGTGTATACGAACTTTTTCATAGGTACCCCACTGTAACAGAATAAACTGTAATTTTTCTATTTCCTGTAGCTACTTCCAGACAGTGAATGCCACCCAGGACTTTAGTTACCAGGAATGGAAAGTAATTCATGCCCAAAGCAACAGGAGAAAAAAGTCTATAAAAATGAACTTGAAAAAATACCATTTTATGGTCATACATTTTAGGAAAAAAGCTTCCAAAACCCAACTGAGATTTAAGCCACACAAGTCCAAAGTACTTTGAGAGCTTTGATGGAAAAGATGTAAAGCATTATTTAAAATCAAATTCAACCTCTATATAGTTCTACAGGAATTTGACCTATTCTACTTCATTTTATTAGCACTACTTGATAGGTCAGGGACATTTCTAAGTTATGGTAACTAGAAACCTAATGTATTCTCACTTAAATAAAATTATTGTAATAATTTATTTTTAAAAGTTCATTGCTAAATAAAAAACTAAAATGAATTAAACATTTTTTTCTTTAGTGGGAAACTTACCCTCAAAGAACAATTAGATATGTTATTTTGGACACTGGCTATGTCTACAGAAAGCCATCAGCATAGAACTTGAGGCTAGTTCTGTAGAAATGGAGCATTAGTGCTGTGTTAGTGGAGTACTTTCCCCACTCTATTTAGCCCTGTTGAGAAAAGCATATTTGCCTGCACAGGGCAACACTCTATCTCCATCTCATCACATCAGAGGGTGTATTAGAATAGCTGTATGTGACCAGATCAGAAGCCCATGTGGCATTAAAGGTCTTTCACTCAAAGTGATGGGTGCCCTGGGACAGAACACAGAGCAGTCCTCCCCTGGTGGTGTACTGTCCCACCAAACCAAGCAGGTCCTCAGCCATAGCTGCATGTGAGCTTCTTATTCAGTAGCCCTTGATGAAGGTGTCTCCATGAATTTGCTGAGTCCTATTTTCAATCCACTTATGCTTTTCAAAAACAGTTATATTTTAAATGCCACAACATCTTGGGGCGATTAATTCTACAACTTCAATTAAATGGTGAGTGAAAATCTACTTTTTTTTTTTTTTTTTTTTTTTTTTTTTTTNTTTTTTTTTTCTTTCTTTCTTGTCTTAAATGTACTACCTAATCATCTTGTTGGGTATCTCCTAGTTTTGGTATTATAAGAAACAGCAAAACTTATTCCCTATTCACACTGTTCACAACATTTGTGTTCTGTTACCCTTGTTAGTGCTTCTTTCTTTTCTAAGATAAAACACAGTGTACTTTGACTGTTCTCACTCAGTAGGCAAGCCATTCTATGTCCTTGGCCATCTTTCTTTTCCTTCTCCAAACCTTTTTTGTTCACTGAGGTTCTTTCTGAGATACCATGATTTGAATTGTAAAATGTTCAAGATGTACACACTCCAAGGAGTTTAGTACATACACAAGGTTTTCTTTCCAGTTTTCATTTTTTTTTTCCTTTTTTCCTGATCCAGCTTGCTTTTTTGAACACTGTAGGCAATGAGATGACACCTTCAGAGGATTATTCACAGTGACTTCCCTAAGGACTCTTTCATGCTGGCTAATTTAGAGTCTATCATTATGTTTCTACACTTAAAATTATTAGATATATTGGGTACAATCAATCCTACCCACTCTACCACTTAAGGTAACAGATTACCACTCTAACTAGTTTTATTACTACTCTTCCATTTACTGTCTACTGGGTTACTGGACAGTAAGATACAGCAGTATCTTGGGACAGTACTTTCAGCAATGTCACACAGCACCCATCGCCCATATATCCAGTGACTACATTACATACACAGGAAATTGAGTTTACTAACACATCTTATTGTGCCTACAATTTTCTCTCACAGTCTTAATTCTGTCCCTTGTAGATGTTTCAGCTTAGAGTTAGGTAAATTATTGTTCAATAGGAGGATTTCCAGAATAGAACATATCATATCTTCCCAGGTATTTTCTTTAGATATATATTCTTTTCTGCCCACCTCAGACTCACTTACCTGTTCACTAGCTGCACCACATATGGAAGTTTGAACTTACTGTTCTTTGTGAAAAGGTATAAGATGGTATGCACATATAACACACATGAGATTAATCCTTATTTTAATAAATAGATGCATTACTTTGTGTCAAATGGAAATCTCTTGTATAAATAGCCTGTTGTGACAGACTGTTGCATAATTCATTAAAAATATATTCATTTATGCATTTAGATATTTATGGAAACCTTTTTTAATTAATCCTTTCAATACATTCATCAAACCCTATAAGAGGTTCTTCTACCCACTGGGGTCTTATTGAGAAGAGAAATTTACAATTGCTGAATGAATCTGTTTCAAAAGTGCGATAAATCAAAAAGGGATTAGGAAGATGCTTGAGGGGCAACCAGTAACAATTTTTTTACAAATAGCACTATAACTTTTTGTATGATTTGCCTGGGAAAAACTCTTTTCTGGGAATATGAAGTGGGTTTGAAGTTTCAGGTTTAGCTTTGATAAAATGAGGCTGGAGAGCATCAGGATCAGGTCAAGTCTAAATATGAAGAGGAGATTTTCAGGCAGGGGAAAGTAGTTGTTTCTATTTGATCTACCTAATAAAAATTGTGAAGGTATGATTTTTTTCAAGAGATAAGTTCTTCACAAGTCAAACTCATGAGTAAGTCACTTCAGAATGCAAAAACTCTTGGCTTTTTAAAAGAAGACAGATGCAAACATTGGAGGAACCAGAATATTGTGTCTACCATGCTGTATCACTACCTAGCAATGCTGACAGATAACTATAGTTTTGACTGAACTGTTCAAGAGCAGCTTGATGTAGACACATTGCATGGAAAATTGTGATGGTATGCAACATAAAACCAGATGCCAGCCCAGCAGCTCCACTTGCCATGTCCAGAGACACCTCAACAGAAGAGTACACCAACTTTTTGTGTGTGTGCTGGGAAAGCAGCTTTAAGGGAGAGCTTCTGACATGGGTGAAGCCTCACTGATGGGAGGCTGACAGGGGTAGCCCTTATGGGAGGAAGGCAGGATGGTCAAGAGACACCGTTGCTATGGCAACGCTGCCTGAGAAAGACAAAAGAGGAAACCTGCGATTAAAAGGGAACGGCTGAAACAGGGAGGAAAACGGGGCTATCAACGCAGTGCCAGCCCAGAGACGGTGCGTGCTGTGACAGGCTGACACGCACTCATCACCTCAAATGACTAAAGCTGCCAGTCACTCTGTCAAGCTATGATTTCACTTGGCCACCTGGCCAAATGCCGGGTGGTCCTAGGCGGCCATAGACTGAAAATTAGTTTGGGATGTTTGAATAAAGTCTTCAAACCATTTTGTGAGGGCATGGTGCCCAACATAGCTTGATTGTTTAAATAGCCTCAAATAGGTCTCAGAAGCCTTTTGCCAGCCCCCAGCACCAAAGTAACTTCCAGTGAAAAAACAATTTATTAAACAAAAAAAAATATTCATTGCACCTACATGAGTCAAATCTGAAGACAAGAGTTGCTAACTTGTACACATTGTGTCTTATGTGCTTATCACAAAAGTAGTTGCAGGTTGAGTAATCCTGACTTAACAACCCCATGGCACAACAGCAATTGCCATGGTTTTCCTTGTGAATAGATCTGGGCAGAAGAACTACCTTGAAATCACCCACTGGACTTAATAGAAACCCAGAAGATACAGGCCACTGCAACTTACTTTGGCAAAGCTATGTAGCCTGTACAGAAACTCACAACTAACATTAATATGTTGTGCAGACCAACTGGTAAAAAAAGAATTTGTGACAGAAACTGACCTACATTACAACAATTTGCAAACCAATATTCCCCTGTCAAGTGACCATAGAAAAGTACGGCAAGCCTCCCCAGCCCGTGTACTTTCTAGGGCAGTTTTCACTGTCTATACACTGTTTCTATCCAGAAGAGAAACCCAATTTCCTTACCTAGAAAAAAACTCCAGTGCAATTAGTTCTCAAGACATTCCACAGTAGTACAGGCTCCTATATCTTTACTTTCTACTAAAATCACAAAGACATCTAAAAGAAAACAGAAAAAGGGGAGAAAGAAGTTATATATCTATACAATTACATATACCTCCCATGTCTATTTACCTGCCAAAATTTTTACAATACTTTTTCACAACATTATTGGAAAGAATGGAAAATAACAGCCCTCTTTTATAACGTGGAAATGATACACAGTGAGATTAAATGAAGTACTAAAGATCACTCAGGAAATCTGCACTGGAGCAAAAACTTGCATTTCTCATATTCTTGCTCTGCACTGAAGGAAAATGTTAGTGTTCCCTTAGGCACAGGTACACTGCAGCATTGCAATATGCATTCAGAAAATAAGGCTGCAGCAAGCACTGAACGCTGCACAGAGAATGGGTTGATTTTTTTGTTGGTTTTATTTTATGTTTGTCCCTGTGCTCTTTCAGAAAGTAAAATAAGTTATTCAGGCCCTGCTTTTTCATAATCTCAAGGGTACTTGGTGTGCGGATAAGCCATCGATTTTTGTTCTCAGTCTGTTACAGTCACATACATGCAGTAAAAGTAATTTCCTCGGGACTAAGATCATTTGTTCTCCAGGGTTTTTCCTTATGAAAATTGAAATTCAAACAATCTTTATGTAACCTTTACTATTAAGGTTACAAGAGATTGAGATCCATTCATGACATGAGCAAGGCATAAAATTTTGCTTCTGCAAAGTTTCCTGACAAAGTTCTTTATGTAAGGCAAAGGATGAAGTTTTTTCTATTTGATAAAATTTCCAGTTGAAACTAAAAAAATAAAATCTGTTAAATTACTTTCCCTTTCTGGTTTGTGCACCTATTGCATTGAAACCTTTTTTTTAATCTAATTTTGACTTTCATTAATTCAGGTTTTAGGAGAGCATGGCTTTTCCCCTCTTAGAGAAGTATGAAATATTTCATTGCTATATTTATTCTAAATTGGAAATGCTCTTAAATGTAAATAAGTTGCTATACTAGAGCTTGATAAAGGATTACACAGGAACATGGGAAAGCCTTTAGCTTAAGAAAACTGGACTGAAACTTTACTTCAATCATTAAAAAAAAATATTTGGACTATGGGCATTTGTGCACCTTAACTAAAGTGATACTCAATTACAAGCATTTGGGCAGGGGTAACTTCTCCCGACAGACAGCTCCATCCCAAACAAACCACATCACATTGGTTGCATTCCTGAGGAAGAGCTGGTGGGGACAGACCACCATTCTCAACTTTAATAAAGAAAACCCACCCAACCCTGAGCAAAAAGAACAGTCTTCCTTCCCTCCTGCCCCCCAAGTCTGTAATGTTTTAATATATCAGAAAGGAAAGTCTTGGGTAGGGTATCTGACCTCACTACATGTTGATTTTCTAGTTGTCAACATCTCATTGTCAGTGGTGAGAGGTTTTCCTCATTGAGGCACTGTGGTCATTACAGTGTACAATACGGCTGTGATGTGAATACCAGGCACAAAAATCAGATGCCTGCCAACTGCTAAGTGGTGGACCTTTCTTTGCAGCTGGGCAGCTGCAGTACATCCATATTGCTGTCGTCAGTTGAAGTGAACTTCTGAACAGCCAGGCCCGGGGCATAACATAAGAGGGAGTAAAGGACAGTTGATGGGTAGGAGACGGTGGAAGTGCTGCTGTGCAGCCATAGGACAGTGGGATGCCTTTATTTAGAGGTGGCCAAAAGCAAGATTTCCTCAAAAATTTCCTTTGTGTTCCTGTTGAAAAACAGGTAGAAGAACAGTACCCAGATTTTCCTTTTATTCATATTGAACATGTTTTTCTCTGCTTGGAGATGATATTTAAGATCTCTTAAAGCTAGTATAATCAGAAATAAATACATTATTATTGTCTGAAATGTTACTAAAACCAAACCAAAACCCCCTCTCTATCTCCAGAAGTGTGAAAATATCCCCAAGAACCCCCATCCACCCCCATCATTTCATGGAGCATCTCATTATGCCTGGAAGGACAGCTCTGAAAGTGGTGTCATGGTATTCAGGGACAATCACCCTGCTGTAGTTCCTGACCAGAGGTGGGATCAGAAGTCAGATCTTTGAGTAGTGGGTCTCCTCCTTGAATCAAGTGTCCCTTGGAGCCAGACTGTCCTCTGTGGGGTTCATTTTTGGTCCGGCACACCCCATGTTCCCTTACACCATCCCATGCTACTGATGCATCCCCTAGGCACTTCCAAATGCAGAGGCCCTGTGGAAATAAGGTTTGTTATGCCAGTTTGTGCCTGTGAAGGGTTTGGGACAGAGAAAGACAGTTTAAGCACCCTGCTTTGTGTAACCTTTCAATGCTAAGTGTGGTGGGTTGACCCTGGCTGGGGACCAGGTGCCCACCAGAGCCATGCTATCACTCCCCTTGTTCACCAGACAGGGGAGAAAATGTATAATGAAAAGCTTTGTGGGTCGAGATAAGGACAGGGAGAGATCACTCACTTATTGTCAAGAGCAAAACAGACTGAACGTAGAGAGAGGAAATTCATCTAATTTATTACCAAGCAAAACAGAGTAGAGGAATGAGAAATAAAATCAAATCTTAAAACACCTACCCCCACCCCTCTCATCTTCCCAGGCTCAACTTCACTCCCGGCTTCAAACGTCCTCCCCTCTCAGCAGCACAGGGGGACAGGGAAGGGGGGTTATGGTCAGTCCATCACACGTTGTTTCTGCAGTTTCTTCATCCTTGGGGGAGGACTCCTCTCATCGTTTCCCTGCTCCAGCATGGAGTCCCTCTCACAGGAGACAGTCTTTCCCAAACTTCTCCAAGGTGAGTCCTTCCCACAGGCTACAGTCCTTCAC
>VXBL01006464.1:61485-151692 GCA_013400195.1 Aramus guarauna | reverse complement strand
CAGGGGAAGCTTCTAGCAGCTTCTCACAGAAGCCACCCCTGTAGCCCCCACCCCCACCCCCCCCCCGCTACCAAAACCTTGCCATGCAAACCCAACACACCAAGCTTGCTAGCCACCTCAACTTCACTATGATTCCTAGTATGATGGAAAGTAGAGAGAAACAGAAGATGGCAGACACTACTATAGCTATTTGTGGGTTCCACTGTGGGAGAAATGAGAGCAGTGTGTGACCAGGAGGCATCCACTGAATAATTTTTATCTACTTTGTAGGAGAATGAATGTCCTATCCAAACCACTTGCATCCAGCAGGACCAAGAACATCAGAAGAGAAAGTACAGTACATCGTGAAACAGTTCTTTTTCCATAGGGAGCAAAGCACATTCCCAAATTATATTGGTAACAATAAACCTCTGAAATAATACAGTACATCTCTCTCCAGTGAACGGCATCATTCTGTATTCTTCAGAGCTGGGTGAAATAAAACTGCACAGAACAAAGGTTTCAAGTTTCCCTTTTTGATACTTTCAGACCTGAGCAAAAATAATTAATTTCTCCACCTCCACAAAGGATTTTGGCAGTTTTGCCATCGGTGGAACACAATAATTGTCAGTAAAAAGAGCCAATTTCCACAGAGAAACTAATATGCGAGAAACAAAGCAGCACACATGAGAACACTGTCTCTTCTTCATTTCAGATCAGCTTGGGGACAGGAAACTGTTTTGTTTTACTTTTTAAAGTAATGCAGGGGACAAATCTTAACTTTCCTCTTGATCATTGAAAAGGATGTCTGAGGATGTGAACACACTCTTGCTATATGCAATATGAATGACAGGCCAGCTCCCATTGTTTTACAGCTGGGTTAGAAAGCTTCAGGGTTTCCTAATCTGTGTATTGCCTCTTTTTGGCACACCAGATGTGAGGGTGAATGCTCCTCCGTGGCTGCAATGGTTTGGGTCTGACGATGTATAGGTAACTCAGGCCCTACATCTACCAGGAGTACATATGGTTAAAGCCTCCCATCTCCCTCCAATGCTGCTCGTGGTATGGGCAGCTGTGCAACACCTCGGAGGTGCAGGCTGGTAATACAGCATTAGTGGTAATGAAGATTTCCCAGCACATTCCATTCTAAACCCTGCACTTGCAGCAGCTTTTGATGTTACTGAACTGCAATGACCAGGCTACAGCCTTCACAGGCTCTACCAAGAGCTTTCAGCTAAAGCATTTTGGACATTTATGGTGAAAATACAACTGACCACCTAGAAAAAAACTCATAACCATTTACTTTGGAAATTCTAAGTATTCTTGTATTGAAATACAATGGTGAGGTAGAGGAAGGTAGACCTGCTCTAGCCCTTGTGATATACTGTGAGGTTGAGGCTGGCTAAAGGCTAACCTCAAGAGAAAAAAGAAAATTTCAGTCTCTAATGCAGAGTGACATGTTCCATACTACATTTGGGCAACTACCACATGTGAGCTGAGCCTGCTCCATTTCTTTGCAGGTTCCCAATGTCAAGAAGAATAAATGCTGGCATTACAACTGCATAAATATCACTGAATGGACAGAGGTTCTGAATGGGGTTTCCTCCTAAAATTATTAGCCCTACTACTAAGATACCAGAACTGGGAACAGAAGACAGGGGGGATATCTCTCTTCTGTTCTCAAAACTTCACTTGACTGGGATCTCAAAGGCTTGAGGAAAGGGAAATATTCTGAATTCAATGTCAGGGGATGAGGATTCTCAGGAGATGGAGAGTAGCAATAAAGAAATAGGCAGAAATAGGAACAGCAGGGAGCTGTAAGGCAGGCAGGACTGTGGAAGGGAAGAAGAGCGGAGAGATGCTGTTTAGGACAAGCCCAGAAGATGATGACCACCGAAGCACATTTTCTGGCAGAGAACTGTAGGCTTCCACTTCTCTTTCTTGTCCACTCAATACCTGTGGCAATGTGTTGTCTCCAGGCTCTCCTCGCACCAGCAACACATAGCTGCTTGTATCCCTCCACTGAAAGAAGACCGCACCATTGATTTATAACCCAATCCTACACCTGAGCCACTTGTGTATGGGAAGGGAAGAGGGGGGCTGAAGAGGGGAAATATTATTTTGAAAGGGTTTTTTTTGTTGTTTTTCAAATGCTAAGTATTGTTCAGCAATACAGCTAGGAAACCCCACTAACATCAGCCAAATAGGAAAGAATTTCTCCCCATTCCAAGGACTCTGCCTCTTACATGTGCTGAAGGGCACAGCCTGTCTATGGAAAAATTAGTATGCAGTCATGTCATTGAAGATTATATCATTCCACATACAGAGGGGAACCTTATTTAAAATACGTATCACTAGATCTGAATTCTGGCTTCCCCTAAGGTTTATGGGCTTGACTTCACAGCCTTATCATTTTTCTAACAAGTTAAGTATATGTTTTCTTATAAATATATATATATGTGTGAGTATAAATAGATTTTTTTTCTTATAAATACATATACACATACATTTTATGTGTATATGTGGGCCCTGCCACAGCCATCAGAAAAATAAAAATCATAAGAAGCAGTTCTGCTCCTTAGCTTCTATGACAATTATGTTTCCATCAGTGGTTAGCCTCTTTGCAAAGGGACCTGCTTCTGTCCTGGATTTGCCATCAGATATTAGGATTCTCTGTGGAACACATCTCATGCTCGCTCAGCAAATCCCTTTATTTTTTCTCTGGGAAGCTGCTCATAGGTAGTCCATCACTCTGACATTTTTCAGCCAGGATAATGATGGAGCAAACAAGCACAGTAGCTGACTCAGGAGGAAGGTGTAAGACTGCAAAGTAGCTGAGCACAGAAGCTGTTGTTTGCTTATTTATTTATTTTTAAAATCCACACAGTAGAAGAACATTTTTTGCATTACAAGCAACCGCTTTTTCCAAGATTAGAAATTACCTCAGCACTCACCAAAGGATAACCGCTTTTTCCAAGATTAGAAATTACCTCAACACTGACCAAAGGATAGCATCAAATCCAACACAGGCAGACAGCAGTCACTGAAATGATGGCAGCCAAAATGGCAGCAAATAAGTATTTTAAAGGTAGGTAATATGTCTAGGAGCTAGCAGTAACTGAGGGATCAGACATGCTTGAATGTAAGTAGACAAGGAGGAAAGGGTCGTGTGAAATTTGAGAAAGGTTTCTCCTCTGCATATTTGTCTGTATGCAGAAAACTTCCTGAGACAGGAAACAATTAAATATAAAAGCAAAAGATCTAAAGATGGGTTCCAAAAAGGTGATTGCATATTTTATTTTATTTTATTTTATTTTATTTTATTTTATTTTATTTTATTTTATTTTATTAATTTTTATGCCATAAGTAAATTTGTTAATATATTTCATATTGCAAAGTGACACAGCTTTATATATGTTCATTTTTATCTTCTCACTATGATGTATAATATCTGTCATAACTTGAATACAAGCTTACCGTCTCATTTTAAGAATGGATATAAAGTCATAGTGTTCACCAAGTTATCATGCTTCAAATTTTCTCCAGGGTCATATTCTCCCTTCTCTGTCTCAGAGAGCTTGCCAACAGCCAAAAAAACCCTCATTACTTTTACTTGGCAACTGATATTTCTTTCATCACATTGATAGTTTTACTGTCTTTTGAACAAAGAGACTGGTGTGATTTATAGCGTATGACTGAAAATAGTAAATTATCATCTTATTAAGATCTAGCATGGTTTATGGCATTTTGGCATACTTTGTTCACATCCCTTAATTTTGATTATTTTCTTGTAGCTACCATACTATTTCTTAGTCACTGTCCAAGAAATCTAAAAAAGTACCTTTGAATAACCTCAATTACACCAGTGCAACTTTAGCAGCTCGGTGTTACAGAGAAAATGAAAGGAAACACAATTCTACTGCTACTGCTAATGTAATTCTACTGGTTAAAATTTTCAAGCACTTCTACATTATAATTCAAGTTAATTTTTGTATAAATAAAGTTTTAAGTCATCCCCAAAGCGAGAAAAAATTAATCATTGGAATCCATGGCTTTTCAGATAGTTCACTCACTTTTGATATGGAAGAGCAATACAAGCCATTTTTCCAGCCAGCCTAATCATGACATCTATAATGGACCAGCAAAAACTGTGACTCTAAATATCCTAAAGCAACAGAAACTTTTATACTTATAGGTGACCCTAAACTGGAATCTGACCAGCTCTCTGTGTCAGCAGACATTACTGCGTCGCACGTAACTCCCCAGGGACACAGAGCAATGGAAGAGGGAAGGGACCTCAGGCTGTACCTGGTCCAACCTCCACCCCCGCAAGGCAGGTCCAGCATCAATATCAGGTCTGGTTGCTCAGGATCTGGTCCAGCTGAGTGTCAAATCTTATAAATGTTACATTGCATGCAGTCAGGAGTATTCAAAATAATACATTACTCCATGGCTCTGAAGTCTGCTGCCTCTGGCGCCAGCTTTCAGCATAAGCTTTATAGTAGGAAAGAAAGCTCCATTTTGGCACGGAAGGAAATGGCTTGTACTGGATTTGAAATCTGGGCCATGGTATTGGCCTTCATTTACTAAAGTGTCACATCAGAAAAGCTTTTTCCAATGGCTTTACCAGAGAGGAAACTGTGATTTGAGGAAAAAAAAAAAAAAAAAAAAAATATCTGAGAGGCACCTCAGAGTTCCTCACACACTGGTGATTAAAACATATCAGAGAACCTAAGCTCAGCTCAGGTCAAAAGCAAAGCTCCTGCTAACTGCAATTAATCACCAGAAGACCCTTTCATCCCAATTCTACTCCTACTGACATAAAAGGAAAGATTCTTGCTGTCTTTGGTGACCCAGGATCAGACTTTTCAAAAGCAACTTGGATGGAGGGGTGATGGAGTTCTCTTCCTTCACATCTGTATACGTATTTCTAATTTCACATCGAAGCAACTTTTTATGGCCAAAATATAAATCCCAGAAAAATAAGGTTTTTTAATGGAATTGCTGACAGACTGTTGAGTAGAGTGCCACAAACAGCACTGCTGTAATGATTAGTTGAACAGGCTGATTACACTGGGTTTGTGTGCTCTCAGCAATGGCAAAAACTCATTTGATTTTCAATACAGCAACCCTCTTGAATCAATATTTTGTATTATGTATTCCATTTGAAGTACTTTTATAAAGAGTACAGTATTATTTTACCTTAATATTTTATTTTTAGAGCACATATAGCATAATTAGGCACATTTTATGTAGGTTTGGCATACAGTTTAACAACAGCTAGAATTTACCTGCTTGCTTTACAGTTAGATCTGCAGTCAGATCTGTATATATGTATGTAGGCATATGTGAAAATGCACATCTCTGTAATTGCAGTTCCTGATTCTATCTCATATATATTACCTACGATTTTGTGTGCCTTTTCCTTCTGAATGTCTACCCAGAGACACCTTAAAGAGGAATAATTTTCAGGATGCATTGAGTGCTGTCCATAGAGGCATGCAGCCACAGAGATATTCAAACTCAGCAGTCATTTTTTAAAGGTTAGGTCATATCATAGATCTCTCTCTGTATCTTTCTCTCTCATTGTTCATCTCCCTATGTACAGTAACTAGTCTGCATGGAAGACTCACATACAAAGCTGAAATGTGCCTAATCTCTTCAGATTTAAAGAGGCTACTTTTAATCAGCATCACTATAATCCATGCAGCCCTAGCAGTATAATGTCACCCAGATAGCACAGAAATAACAGTCACCATGGCAGTGGAAGGTCCTGGGGGTTCTCTTAAGCACAAAGTAACTCTACTTCCTTCTTAAATAAATTACTCTTTCCAGTTCAGGTAAATTGGCCCTGAGCCAATATACGAGGATTTGCCACCCCAAAGGAGCCTTGCCAAAAAAGGACAGTCCCCACTGCACCCCGTCACCTGAACTTTCCACTGCCAGGGGACAAGTCATGTCCTGTCAGTCAACTTCACGCAGGAGTAGCCTTAGGTGACCTGGGGCATCTTCAGCCTGGGGCCAGAAAGCAAGCTGAAAGGTCTGAACAAGCATGGTGAGCCCGGAGTTGGAAAGTCCTTGAGTTAAGTGCAAAGCGTGGCCCATGCAGATGTGACTCCAGGGTCCGTACATCATCAAGGACACCTGGAACCTGAAAGACTCCCACAGATTCACAAGTCTACCTCTGGCACCACTGCCCGGCTCAGATTTATACTAGTGCAACATAGCTGAATCTGTCCAATTTGTCCAGGCAGGAAGGCAAGCACTCTCATTCGTGTCTTTTTGCTTATTTTCCTCTTCAAACCAGTGGTGGTATTATTGGCACTGTGTAAAGCAGTCAGGGCAGCTGAGTTCACTGCTGCCTTATGGGTTTTGGTGAGAGCACTGAGTTCCAGGACAATGAATCAGTTTTCAAGGAGAAATATTTCAGTCGGAGCCACACAGAGGCTCGCTAATATATAAGATTTTTTTATTTTGAGGAAACAGTATTAAATTTATTAATATCACCCCAGAGTGCAGTATCTAAATACCTTATTTGCAAGAAGGCTGGCTGGGTAAAATCCTGAATTCAGTGGGAGTTTTTCCACTGACTTCAATAGGGGAGGATTTTACTGGTTTTATCTCCTGGGAAGGAGAAAAAAGGAAAATCCAAGAACATAAGCCATCTAAATAGTGATTACCTAAAAACACTAAGTAAAAAACCACTTGGCAAAAATCAAACAAAATTTCTGCATTACCAAAGGGACTGAAAACTATTAAAGCAAATTCTCATGCCTGCTCATTTATACCAGGATCAGCTTACAGTTTTCTCCAGGCAGTGATTAAACAAACCGTAGTTTTCCTCCATTCTCCTTGGCTGTTGATAAACAAATGACAGTATAACAGAGTAAAGAAAAATGCAGAGCAGTGAAAGTGATAACAAGGAATGAATACCTCTTACCAGCAAAAGACTAGATTTAGGATAACACTGAAGAATATGCATAGAAATATTTTGACTTCCATGGCCTGTCACTACACGCTTAAAGCACATGCTGAAATGAGATTCCTGGATAGAAAAGGTTTCCTAAATCAGGACCAAAAACATTTTGAAAATATCCCTGTCAATAGTAACAACTGGCTTCCGGTTTCTCACAGCTATATGTCAAAGTTTTGATGTTTCATGGAAGTTCTTTCATTGCTTTATGACTGGAAAGGAAAGTAAGTATATCTGAAATGTTGCTGAGTGACAATCTGAAAGTGCTAACAAACCACTGAAATCTCTGATCTGCCACAAAAAAAAAAGTTATAAGTTAAGCTGTAGTTATGTGAAAAGGGACAAATGTATTGAGAGTTTCAAACACAATAGCCAGATGTTTTCTAAGTAATGTACTTAGCAACACACTACCCTGTTACAGAAGTTCCCACTCCTGAGTGATAAAAGGGAGTATGGCAAGAACTTGCAGGAACTTCAAGGAAAAGCCTGGTTTTCCCAGGTGCATTTCAAGACTGAGTAGGGGAACTTGTAACACGGTTGCTTCACGTCAGCAAGAGATGTAGGATAACCTCTGACTGCTGACACTATAGACTGTACTGGAAGAAACTCGCAGGATACTAGGTCTGAGAGGGCCCTACGGGCTACTCTTTGGAACTAGCTCAGGGACTGACTGTGTTGTAATCATAGAAACCAATCTGTTATCGGTTAATGGTTTGCCTTTCTCTTAGACAGACCTTTTGTGTGAGTAGCAAAATGTTGTGTCTGTTGGAACTGGCACTCAGATTTCCCTCAAGGTCCTGGTATATCTGGCAAGTCAATAAGTACCATAAAGATAAATAATTTATTTTTTTTTATTCAGTAGGCAGTGGCCCCATTGGGGATGATTTTTACAGTCCTGTGAGGATTAGCTTGGTACTTTTTCAGGTGTCAGGCAATTCAGAGGTTCGTTACAGTTCGTTCTCTGTCATTGTACCAGGAGTCCTCTGCTATCTGACCTTGACAGCACATCTTCAGAGCCATGGTGGCAACTGCAAGTCAATACCCAGAAACTCACTTAGGCAGTTGTAGTTCCTCCACCTCTGGAATAGACAACTTTCACTTTTTAAAAACAAGATGTCCCAAAAGAAGGAACCAATAGGAGGGTCAACACCCTTGCAGAGGGGTAGAGTTTGTGATGGGATGGCATAGTCTGGCCCAGAAGCTGCCAGACCTGAGAAGAAAGGGGCTGAGCATTCTGTGAGGCTTCTGGTCACTGGTCTAAGTAAACCTCAGGTTTGGAAGGGAGTTGTTCCAGGTATAGCTTTGTCTGACATGGTTGAAAACCCCACAAAACTTCCCTGCATCCTGTTCATGATACATGTTTGAGCTGAATGTTATTCTATTCATTTACAAAGATTGAGTTCCCAGGGAAACCTTCACCTCTCTCTTGTACCATTATTTGTGTGGCTATACTCACATTGACCAGTCCTAAATTACAGTTCCTGGCCCACAAGTTGAAGATTATTGATATCTTGACCTAGTGCTTAAATGCAAGAATAAGGTTATTATTCCATGATTAAGGTCAGCAAGAGCTTCTTCATAACTTGGCTCAACAGGCTGTTGAGAGTCAACAGGCTCTCAACTGGAAAATAAACAAAAAAAAGGGAACCAAACTATCCCTTGTGCAATACCAATGTATCTAATGGCATCACCACAGGATACAATCGCCCCAATGACAGGATGAACTAAATGATTTTTGTTGTTGTTTTCTGAGAAAAGGGAAATATATTAATACTGAATGTAACTGAAATTACCCAATCACTCCAATGACACAGTAGTCTGCTGCTGATTTAAACATACCACATTGTTTTCATTTTGATTTTTTTAATGAGCTAGAAAAAACAGAGTAATTTTTTTTCTTTTCAGTACAAGAATAAATATTTCAAACCTTTGCAAGGGGAAAGAGTGGATATAGCAGAGAAGAGTCTCTGCTCTGTGGCACAGACCAGGGTGGTGAAAGGTCAGTAGAAAATCACTGATCCTGCCACTGCTTGGTGTAAATAGTCTGGAAAGGAAATTCAGCAGATGATTTTTCCTTGATTTTAATGCATTCATTATTTTCAGGTCACTTGTAAATATTACCCCAGAGGGACATAAGAATATATGAATGGGCATTGGGTCAGACCAAAGGCTTGCCTAGCACAGCAACCTGGTTTCAGTAGTCACCAACACTGAAGCCTACAGTAGACAAAAAAGGCAAAGCATATGCAATGAAAGCATACAGCGAGCTTTTTCTGGTGCAGCTTCTGTTCTTCAACAGACTGTGGTTCAGGAAGTAACCTTGTCTTTTCCTTATCAATGAAACTTGCTTAAAAATTATGAGTTCAAAAAATCACCTTTGTCTTCAGTTTATATTCTGATTGTTGTTGCCTTTGGTGGGTTCAGTGTCAGAAACCTAAATGCACTAATAGTCCTTAATGTCCCTGAACAGCTTCACTGAGGACAACCACCACTACCCATGGGTCCAGGTTCAGGTCAGTATGGGACTGTGAGCCCCTACCTCAGCTACACCATAGCAGGTCCCCAGCCCTGCCTCTGACCCTGCCTCCTGGATGGACCTCAGCCCTTCACACTATGCCCTGTGATAGCTCATCTTCTGGATGGACCCCTCAGACATACACTGTAGCCTGTTCCCTGTGCCTGCCTTTGAGCCTGTACCCTAGGTGGACCCCTTGGCTCCATGTCATGGCCTTGCCTCCGGCCCCATCTCCTTTAGCTCCTGGACCACCCCCTGGATGGTTCCTGGGCCTGGCTCACCTCCTTGCCCTGTCAGGGGCTGCTGATGGACCTCATCACCCCCGGGATCTGCCCGCTATGCTCAGACCCTGGAGGACTGTGCCTGTTGGTGAGGTCATGACCAGTGCCAGGGTCATCTCCCTGCACAGCCCCCAGTCCTTACATCCTTGCTGCTCCCTGACAGTCACATCTGCAAGCTTTTCTCCACATTCCTTGTAGCAAGAAACTTTCTTGCTACAGAAAGAAAACTAAGATTCTTATGTGACTTTGAGAACAAATACCAGTTCCTGAGGCTTTAGATAAAACCTTAAGAGATAGCAGCAACCTCGCAAAGAAATCATTTGGTTCTATAGATTATGCAGTGGGTAATTCTCAGAAATGTTAGGACAGTAAATCAATAGTAAACTCAGAGAGATATATTCTCAACTCATTATGTCATGCTTTAGTTCTTAAATTTGTATTAATTTGAAGGACAGCTACCCAGGTCTAGTTCCATGCAGTGAGTTGAAGATAAGTTGAAAGTTGACAAAATGTGCATTTTTCTCCTAGTTACAAATAAAGATTATTCAAAAGCCCTTATAGATGTTCTAAGTGAATACAGAACAGCAAAATCTTTTGTAATCTCTCCAGTTCTGTTCTCACATGATTGTCAGAGTTGAGACAGGAAAATAAGATGAAATGTTGTAAATTCGTCAATATGGAACTGGTAATTAGAAACCCGACATGCCCTCCTTACCACACCCCTAGAATTGGGCATAGCAGTGCATAATCAAACTGCCTTGGCTCTGCAAATTGTAATCAAAAAGGTGACCCTAGAGAAACTGCACTGCAGGTTGCCTTGTGGTTGCACACTAGGTTCAAGACCATGCCTCTCTGCCTCATTCTCAGGGGTCAAAGACACTGGTCCCAGCTCTGTCTGTGGTAGTAAGAGAGTGATGATAGAAAAGGTACATCCCTTCTCTTCCTGTGCATTGCCCCTGCTCTCTCCCTGAAAAGTTTAGGCCCAAAGCAAAAAATAAGATGTTTGTGTGATTTACATCAGAGAAAGCACTGTTTATAAAAAGAAGAAAAGCACAAAGTAAGAAAAACCCCCATCTCCTCCTAAGCATCCACCTACCACCCCTGTGGAGAGAAAAAAGTGAATCCAAGAGGAAAGGGAAACCATGACACAATGCAGCATCTCAGAAATATTCTGAACAGTGCCAGAAGAGATGTGCGAGTAGCTTAAATGCAAAGTTAAAAATAACAAGTTGCATGCTGAGACCCAGATTGCATAGGATCAGACTACTCCTTACATTGTGTTATGCACCAAAGTTGTTGCAGCTTAGGCAAAGGCTGACTTGTTGGGGGAATATCATTATGTAGCTGAGCAAAAGGGAGTGTGAAAAGTTGTTTAAGCCAGTTCACCATGTGGCATCCAAAGGATGAGTGCACCCACCTCACCCAGCCTTACCTCCTGCTCAGCCTCTGCAGGGAAAGTCTACCTCACTCACCAGCCCAAACAAACAATCAAACAGCAAAAAGCCCCATGTGCCTGTAACTTACCCAGAATTAATGCGCTTCTAAAGTTCCCTTGCTTTGGCACAGCTCCTTTGCATGAAAGGAATATATAAAACCTCACAGTGAGCACAGCTTCAGCATGGTGCTTGAGTAGAGGATATTTGCTCACAAAATCACATTAACATCCATGGAACCAGAGCACTTAATTCCCCATACATCACTTTGAAAATGCAGCCTTAAAGCAGCCTTCGGTGGAGGATGGGGGTGGGAAAGGAAAGGCTTAGCCCGAGGAACAGCTTAAATTAAACTTCTCCTAAAGCTTCCTAACTTTAACATGAATGCAGGCCTTCCCTATCTCCTGCAGCTCACAGCAATTCAAATGATCACACACACAGCATCGTTGTCCTTAAAACAGGGAGAAATCCTCCTCTTGCCACACTGGGAAGAAACAGAGAAGGCTACTGGAGAGATGAGCTGATGTGTGTTTACCCAGAGGGGTTAGCAGCCTTGAGTCTGCAGAAAATTTTGCAGTTTTTCTTTATGCATTTTTAATCAATTCTAAGCTACTTACAAATATGTGCAATTACTTTCTGCACTTCGCTTTGTAATAAGATTTAATGACTGTTCTGTAATCCTCTTGGTGAGCACTGATAATCAAACACTATGATTTAAATTTTAGATTTAACAGAGCAGTTTTCTATGACATGAGGAGAAGTGTATTTTTAATCTTTTATCTTTTACTGGAAGTTGGGAATTTTTCAGCTTTCTTATACACAGTCATAAAATAAAAGGCAGGATTGGGCTTTTTAATATCTCTTTCTAACGGATGCCAGAACACCCCAGACCTTGCTTGTTTTGTTGGAATTTTCTTTTTTTATGAAAATGTTTTATCTCCTACAAATTTATGGTTCTATTTTCAGCATTCCTGGGCACCTCTTAAAGTTGATGAGTTATAAAATTATGTATACTTTCCATACAGAGAGATCCCAGATGTGAAATAACTGTTTCTGTATATTGGCACACCTATGAAAAGATTGGCTTTTCTCATAAAATTTGTTGGCTCTTTTTAAAGTGAATTTAGTGCTTGTGGAAAGCACAGGCCAACATGATGGCAGCAACTCAAGCTGTGAATCTACCGACCCAACAGAGCTTTCTCTTCTCATTAGAAAATGCAGGATTCCTAAGAAAAGACAAAAAGCCCGAGGGTCACAGACTGAGCAGTGACCGGGTTGCGGGGTCAGGAGAGACCTAAGGGAAGGATACATGTTACTGAAAACAACCATCAAAGCCCTGGTGAATTACACCATGCAGCCAAGGGTACTGCCCAGAGGCCGTACAAAAGCTAAAGGCAGCCTCTGGAGTGATTTTGAACCATCAGCTCCTGGCTCTGGCCCCCATGTACTCCCCCCTTTCCATTCCGCCAAGCCAATCCTGCAGGACCGATAGCAGGAGAGAATTACACCTCGCTCCTTGCCCCAGACAGCTCCAGCCCAGGTAAAGTAACTCCTCTGCAACACCTACCAAATGATGTTTCCTCCATCAGCAGGCACATTTTCCAAGGCTACCTTCAGTGACAGGAGCGGTGATGGGGCAGCAGGAGGACACACAGCCTCGCAGGCGTTAATCGTGTCTTGCAGAGTCCCAGTAGGATCAGCTTGGCAGTGACAGGGCTTGGGAAGGTCATCTCAGGGCTCTGCCCCCAACCTCTCTGTCCCTTCTGCAGGGCTCAGCTTGACTCATCGTGCTGAGGTGCGAAACAGAGCTGCATCTATTGCTATTTGTATTTATTTTCCTTCTGTAAAAAGTACACCTTTTGGGCAGAGAAAGTATATCCTGAATATGAGAAGGCATCACCACCAGCTCTCTAAACTACTTTTTCTCCTGCTCTCCATGCAACAAAAGAATGCTCTTCATGTGCAACAGAAACATTTTAAGTTCACAATAACCTTGTGAACCACCACCAAAGGACCAGAGGTCACTTAAACCTTATCCTGCTGCAGCAGCAGACAATTTTCTAGGTTTAAATGTAGGAACTCCCTCTGCTCTAGTGCTGACAATCGCTTGCCATTACCCTTACCTAGAAAGGCAAGTTACTGACTGACTTGGGCTAGCAGGTGATTACTTATCTGAGCCAGGGCAGGAGCGATGGAGGTACCTTCCCAAGCAGTGCAGGGAAGGGATCCAAAGCCATCGAAGATCTTCAGTGGAAACTTTATGAACAGTGAAGTTTTAGGAGAAAATTTAGGCTGATTTAACACTTGACTATTTGAGTGACTGGTGAGTGAAACTTCTTAAAATGTGGTAGATGCGCACCATTCAAAGATATTTCTGTATACACCAGTGAGAGTTTTGTGGGAGTTTTTTAAGAGTAAAGGGATCTGAGTAACCTATTTGTCTGTGTGATGTGAGTCTGCCAGAAGAATCAATGCAGAGTATTGTTAACAAGAACTTTGCAACCAAAAACATGTAGAGAAAGCAAATGCCTCAAGCCTCCCAGTGACACAGGTTACTGCCATTTCAGTTTTGATACACTATGTCACGGACAGGCCTTACCATGTTCACAAAAAAGCTAATAGAGTCAGCCTAGGTTTTCCGCCAAATCATGAACAAACACTGTCTTAACCCAAATCTGCTTAGAGTAGGAAGAAATAGCAGAATAAATGCAACAAATCTCCTGTGTTCAAGCTGTAGTTATATTTAAGTTTGTGGACCTATAATCACTCCCATGCTCCCAGCAGCAGACAAGCTCCCCAGCTGTACAGCCACCCGGCACTAAGGAAGAACTTCACTATACCCCAGTCTCTCTCATTTCCTCCCACGTCTCCATTTCCACACTCCAACCTGCTCCCTAATCTAAAGAAGTAGAGATATGAACCTTAAAAAAACCCAACCCCCAAAAAACCCCAACAAAACACACACAAAAAAACCCCAACACCCCCCCCCACACACACACCCACACCCACACACACCATTATAAAGAGGGTTGAAAGGGAATGAAAAGTTCATCTCATCTGCTTTCTCACGCCAATGCTGGATCAGCTCAATCTGTATAAACCTGATCGGCATCAGTTTGACCTTGTATATCTTGGTGCTCCTTCCCTGCAAAGGTGATGATTTTCCTTTTCCTCGACCTTTCATTACTGAGCATATAATGTCTCAGGGTCAGAGCTGCTCTCCTACTGCGTGTTCACATAGCGAGCAGTACCCCAGAAGGGTACTGATTTAAACCTCTTGGTGCTACAGTAATAATAAGAGGTAATATTTTAGCTAGAGCAGTTTGCACTACTTCAATAACTCATGATGGTTGTAAAATTAGCATGTGTCACTAACAGTAAATGACAAGACTTTTTTTCCTTATTGTGAAAGGTTTTTACATCCCCGCATTGTAGGGCTGAATTTTGATTTCCATGCCCATGGACACAGGGTGGGGGTCCCAAATGAGGCCATTCAGGCCCTTTAGTGCCCTCAGGACCCTGATGTCCGCCCTTTAAATAAGCAGCCATGTTATAGAGCAACAGAATCCGGTCCATATTGAACAGTTATACCCCACCTTCCCAGATGTGTTCTTGTAACACAAAGGTTTTTAAACCATTTGTACTCACATTTTATCTACATTATATATGGCATAAGAAAAAAATTATAAAGCAATATAAACTAGGAAAACATGAATGTGAACATGCATTGTCCTTCAGATGGGATATGCTCATTATCAAGTGAAACACATTGTAGGGATATCTGATCTCATTTTTTGCAGTGAGTAGGGCTGTTGAGAAAACTACTTTATCTGTAATTTGAGGAAAAGAACAGACACAGCAGGCTTCCAATATTTGAGTTAGCTTTGAACTACTTTGTTCAGTGTACCTCTCTTTAGTTTAAAGGTAAATGCAAGTGAAAGGAAGATTAAGAATGGAAAACTAATACCACAAAATTTAGCAGACTGTTTGGTTCTGTTTTAATTTTGCCGATACGCAAGCAGAGGAAAATGAGGCCTTAGACATTTGCTTCTTTCTTCAGAAAGAGCATACAGATTGGATATGTTTGGTCCATTTGAATGTGTGGGATGCTTACTAGGACTGTGTTTGATTAGTACTGAAGTGTATTTGATTAGTACACAAGATGAAGTTACTAGAAGAAGATAACATGTAAATTTTGGCACAGTAATAAGTGCTGATAGACATTTGCAAAAAAAAAAAATCTTTATACTCTGTAAGAATTGTACTCTAGCCTAGTAACCAATGCAATTAGAAGTGGCTTAAAATAGGGATAGGTGAACTGGGTAAAACAAAGTATCAACAAGGCTCATTCCAAATGGCTCCTTGATTCTTTCATCTGGGTGACGTTTATAGAGGCCATGTAACCCTGCCAGATCAAACTCCAGTCTTCTCTGTAATATAGGCAACATTGGTATTTGCCACCAAGAGAATATGGCATAAACAACTGATTTTGTCCATTTCACTCATGCTGACAAGATTCCATTTTTGTAATGGTTGCAGAGAAAGATCTGACAGAGTGGAGACATCAAAGGGAAAGAGGGGATTTGGGTGACAGGGTAGAAGCAAGGTGAAAGGAAGGTGTTGAGGGGGAGCTATCAAGGTTTCCAAGGGTTGTACCTATCATTTTCTGTCATCTCTCACTAAACTCCTCTGCCTCCCTAGAAGCACCTCATAAGCGCTTCAGCCTGGAGGTGCCCAGCCAGCTTGCACTGCTGCCTCCCATGGCTGAGCCCAGGAAAGAGGTGACCAAGAGCAGTGAGGAGAGTGGTCCAGACCCAAGGTCACCTTCACCGACTGGTTCTAGCAGTGAACACTAGGCAGGGGTAGCAGGGCACAGTGCCTTCCTTTCCTTCTTCTCTTCCCATGCTCTCACCATGGGCACAATGAAGTAACTGGAAGAACAGGGAGGACTGGAGAGTAGTGTCATGCACTCACTTCTCCCAGAAACCATCTACTTTGCTAATTTGTCAGCACCTAGATCCACCTTCTGCCTCCAGCTTCTGCCCAGCCATGGGAAGATAAAGAAATAACAGCTTTGATTTTAGGAATAATATTATCTCTGACCCCCTGCTTACATAAAGCTGTTACTTTCTGTAATAATTCTGGTGTGAGAACTTAGAAACAAGCACAGGTGGTAAATGGTGATGGAGCCCTATCTCGGGCCCATATGGTGGCCACTGCCTTTGACCTTGACTTTGTTCTTGTCACTGACGAACATTTAGGTCTGTTTCTGAATGAATAGGACTGAGATAAAATTACTTTCCTTTGTTCCTTGCTCCTCCCTGCCATTTTATATGTGTGTGTGTGTGTGCACGTGTGTGCGTGTGTACAGAGCCATATATATTATCCTCTTAAGAAAAGAAAACACAGCAGTGATTGATAAGGTGGGACAAAGGTTATTTTTTTATTATTGTTTGCTTCCCAGTTTTCTGAATCCCTCTGAAATACATTTAATTCTTTTCGTATATATTCAGGTAAATGCTTTAAAATCTTTTCACTTAGTGAATGAAAGTTGTTTTTAAAAATTAAAAGGGTATTAATGAGAACATTGATATCCGTGCTGTAGCTCCCAAGAAAGTTAAGAAAAGAACCAAAACAAAGCCTGAGGTGCATGAATGGGAAAGAGGATGATGGAATCTTTTTGCATTTGCAGAAGTAAACAGTAAATGGAATCTGTAGCCACTGGGTACGTAATAGGAAAATAGTGGAATTGTGAACTATTAGGGGAACTAGAAATTTCTGGTGAGTAGGCACAGCATCTCAAAAATGAAGTTCTTTGTAAAAACAATTACCAGCTTGAATTTTCAGTGTTCAATACACAGAGTAGTTGTTTTGCAGTCTACTGTGCAAAAAGTGAAAGCTGATGATCCGTACCGTCACTGAATTGCAAATAGGAGAGTTGTTAGAAAGACAGAAAACGCTGTCACTTAAAATAATATCTACAGCCTAAGTTGCTTTTTTTTTTCCCCCTCAAACAAAATTGTAAGGAATTTAAAACTATTCCCCAGAGGGACTGGGTAATGGACAGAAATGTGCACCAAAAAAGAGAAAATGCTCTTGGTTTTTTTATTATTTCAAACTTTTGTATTTCACAGTAATCCTGAAAATACCAGTCATTTCAATTAACTGTAGTGAATGAATTGAATGAATGCATCCAGTTAAATATGCTTAAACTTGAAAGTAATAGGAGGAGTTATAGGAGTTAAGTATTGAAAACTCAAGTATTTCAAAACAAGTTATGAACAATGTCAAAAATTAAGGAGCAACACAGATATAATCAAGAGTTAGTTAGAAAGAACTTGTCCCCATACAAAAAAAAAGACAGAAAACTCATTCTTTTGTATTTTTAAGGATGCCATGACTTGGAAGAGCAAACTACAGCTGATGTGAAAATAAAGCAAAGAAGACATCATCTCCACAATCATCAAAAAGGAGTCATGATGTTAATTAAGGCTCTTGAACAGTATTTCACAGACACCACTATCCTCAAGACCCACTGATTGCAGGAAGAAGAATTAATGCACCAATTTCTCTGTGATACTTAGTGGCGATCTCAGGGAAAAACTGTTGATATCTGCATCTAAATGCAAAAAAGTATTTTGAAATTTGCAGTTGGCTTCTTAGACACAACTAAATGACTCCATTAACCATTTTTTAAGCACTTTCAGATTGGTCTGATTGAAATTTCAGTCTAGACAATATATTGAAAGAGCAAAGGGCAGATGCAAAAGAATGAGAGTCCTAATGAGAACTAGCATACTGAGCATTGTGTTACACTTACAAATCACATTTGGAACAGAATATGCTATTTTGTATTTTATGTATAAATGTCCTATAAAATCAATCATACAGACTCTGTTCTAAGTTTCACTTAAGAAACCTTCACAGGTATCTTCATCTTCACTTTTACAGTCTTTGTTTCCCTAGAACTAATATTTTAGGAAATCATGCCGGGCATAAGTTTCTCTAATATGTTATCTACATAGACATCATGGTACCTCCTAAATCAGGCAAATCAGTTTTATTGTGGACCAGATCACCTAGTTCTTACTGGTGAAGAAATCCTTTGGTTTCACCAGCAGCTGCTCCTAAATAGAAATTACAGGATCAAGGCCCAAAGTAGCAGCAGTTGTGAAAGAACAAACTCTGCCACCATATGACTTTCTTTTATCAGCTTGCATTTCTTCCTATGGCAGCATGAGGTCACTTCTCAAATGGGGCATGAGGACAGCTTCACAGGGTGCTGGTATAGCAACTTGAAAGGCACTACGCAAGTGCAGTGTTCCCAAATTGACACCTATGTCTATTCCTGCTTCAGAATGGGCACCAGCAGGGTTTTGCCAGGCTGTTCATCTCCACATGGATTTGCAGCCCTCTTGGATCTTCTGACATTATCACAGAATCACAGAATGATGGGGCTTGGAAGAGACCTCTGGAGATCATCTAGTCCAACCCCCTTGCTAAAGCAGGATCACCTAGAGCAGGTTGCACAGGATCACGTCCGGGAGGGTTTTGAGTATCTCCAGAGAAGGAGACTCCACAGCCTCTCTGGGCAGCCTGTCCCAGTGCTTGGTCACCCTCAGCTTCCTGTGTTCTAGTTTGTGCCCATTGCCCCTTGTCCTGTCACTGGGCACAACTGAAAAGAATCTGGCCCCATCCTCTTGACACCCACCCTTTAGATGTTTATAAGCATTGATGAGATCCCCTCTCAGTCTTCCCTTCTCCAGGCTAAACAGACCCTGCTCTCTCAGCCTTTCCTCATAAGAGAGATGTTCCAGCCGCCTAACCATCCTCATAGCCCTCCGCTGGACTCTCTCCAGTAGTTCCCCATCTATCTTGAACTCACCCAGACTGGCTAAAGAAAAAAGACAGACCAAGAGCAGGGAATTGCAGAGTACAATATCAGGAAAAGCTACAGTGCCTGTGTAAGTGAGCCCCTTAAATCTTTCATGAAAGCAACCTGACTGATCTGTTTGTTCATATAGCTCGCTTTCTATAATTTCAGTATTCTCACAGGAATCAGCAATAATATGGAAACCAGAAGAAATGACAGACAGCTGACCCAGAAAACAAACCACTATTTTCAGCTTTATTATACAACATGCTGCATCCAAAACAAAGGCTTCATTAAAAAAGTTGCTCATGATTTTTTTGTAGAATCACAAAAAGACACACAACCCAAAAATTTTTGAAAGAGGTGCTACAGATTGTGTTTAGCCATCACAAGCGCTTTAGATTTTCTGACTGTAGAGGGCATTTCAGTCCATTGTAGGAGGGACTACAGGCACCAAGCACCCTGCTCTCAGACATACCATTAGACATTTTACCAATGCTTTAGGAAGAAATCTGATCAATAGAATATATGACCCACAGAACAATGGAGAAGTCACATTTTGCTCGCTAACGGCTTAATTTCCCAGGAGCTATTGATAGCACTAACATCTTTGCTGATGTGGAGAGAGGACATAGTTGGTAAGGCCATCTGCTCCCTCAGCTCATACATGGTGTGCAGGGCTAACACATCCCTGAGTGTGGCACCCAGGAGCCCTGCACTCCCCAAAGCAGAGGACACATGAGCCCAGAGTTCCAAACTCTCAGGCACAGAAATACCTTCAACAGTCCGGTCCAAAGGAGCATGGGTTTTTGAGGGAAGTCCAGCAGATGTGGAACACTCCCTCTTCCCCTTCCCTGTCAAACCCATCCATAGCAGGATTCTGTGGATAGGGCAGAAATGAAAGGGGCCTGGAGGAACTTGAGGTTATGGTGAAGAGAAACCTTATGGATTTCAGAAGAAGCACAAAGCTCTGCATTTGGGGGTGGAATAACCCTGTGCATCGGTACAGACTAAGAGTTACTGGTCCCTTGAGGAGGGACTAGTGCTAGAGCATTTGCAATTAGTAAATTTCCTCTCAGCATACCTGAAAGAATATGCATGCCTACCAACACTGGTCTTAGCTACAGGTGAGGAGCTGGTTGGGGAAGCAGTGAAAGCATGCCAAGATCTCCCTTGAGGAAGGCAGAGCTCCAGGAGATTTTTGGAAGACCTGTGAAGAGCAGAGGTCTCAAACAGAGAAGAAAGGCAAAGACTGAGGAAATTATTGAACCTGGCAAAGTCAAAGAACTTGCTCATTAGAAAAAACAATGGGGAAGAACCAGTTTAGCAAAATAACAGAGCCAATTCCATAAGCTGAAAGTAAATAAGCACAGGACTTGTTCATAAGGGAACAAGACTTCTGCAAGATTCACAATGGTGTGGTTTGTTGGAGGAGCATTGTCACGTTAAAGAGTAAAGAAGTTTGGCAGGAAATGAACTCCCTTGCATTCCAGCTTGTCCTCAGATATCAGAGGGGCTGGGGGCAGCTGGGCTTAGATTCTGAGTGATACCAAATTTGGCACTATAGGTCTGGTCGCATTCAAAATATTGAACTATCACGATTACGGATGCATCCGTAGTGCAAGGCACTTTCAGTCTAGTCGCTTCGCCTTCAATGGACTAGCACCGCCATACTTAAGGAGTTTGGTCGTGTCCAATGAGAACTATTACGGCTAGATTAATGAATCATTCAGTTTATTGAAGCAACAGAAGTACAGGTTCTTTGGCATTGACGGTGATAAAATCACTGTCTGCAAAGCATGTGTAAGTACCAAGAATATGAATAATATAGCTGACTGCAAATATATTAAATTATGAAACAACTCTATAGAGATTTTCTACACTTCCCAGGGAATCACTCGGTATAGCCGAGTGTTTGAATCTCCCCCTGTAGGGGGGAAGAGAGGTTCTGATCTCAGAAGTCAGCAATGTCCGCCCAACTTGTCTGGGATGGTAGCTTCCCTAACATCCCTCTCTCTTAAGCCATTTTTATACTATTTTCTTACTTTCAGGTGGAGCTTGAGTGACTCTAGTCATACATACCTTTGTTATGATTGGTGTAAAACCTTCTCACTTTGCTTTTAAAGTTACAGACTCAAAGAAATTCAGAGCTCATGTTCAGTGAGGGGTGGTCGCACCTTGGAGGAGGGTAGCCTTTGGGATGGAGGTGTGGTTTGGTATTATAATGAGATTATAATGAGCAAGGTTCAACTAAAGGACATGATTTCGACAGAAAATGCAATACTCCTGGCTCAGGGCTGGCTCAGGGTAACAACCATGCAGTTTATCTGTTCCACGGTACCATTGGTACCATCAAGTTCCCATCCCTGCGGTGTTATCGCAGAGCCTGGCCATGGTGTTTCCACTCCACTCCACCCTCCATGCTGTTTTTCTGAGAGTCAGCACACCAAGCTCTCCTGATGCTTGCCAACTTCTAAGGTTGCAGGTCATGTTGCTTATGGAACAAGTTCTTTGCATATTCACCCTGAAGTCTCCTCAACACTTCTTTAGTCTCAGTAAGCGACCTCCAGTAATTACTCCACAAGCATGTAAATGATTGTAAAGAGGTGGGTCTCAGGAAATAAGAGCACATTCAACTCTCATGCAGATGGACTGGAACGTGAGGTCCTGAAAAAGGGCTCAAAGTCCCCTGCTTTTGAATATGAGAAAGTTTTCAAAAAGACAACGTATTTCCTTTTCATTCTGTCCTTTTCTGTTCATAACTTACCAAGGAGATGACAAATACCACTTGAAAGCTGTGGGTGTTGTAGCAAAGGTGCAGGAAGATCACGTATATGCATCATGATGTATATGCACAGGCACAACCTTCTCTTCTGAGCCAGTCTATTCAAGATCAGCCCATGGACGTGCGAGTACATTGTAGAAAAAAAACTTAAAAGGGGAGCATATTCACTTGCTGGGTTTTGACTCTAAAACTGCAGAGAAGATATCCTGCAAAATAGAGTAACAGGGGAAAGAACTGACTGATTTAGAGACTGTCATTCTGTCAGGATGTTCTAGTGAAGAACAAGGAGAGTGAAACATATGTTGCTTGAGTAGTCTCTCAAACCTAGGGGAAAATATATGTCTTGTTTTTCAGTGTTCACAAAACATAGCAGCTATTCAGGTCTGTGCCATGGTGACATGTTTTCCCATTCTTAAATAAGTGGCTTTTCTCTAACTCCAGGTTCTTCAGCCTTTTGCTGACCTGCTACCAGGCTAACCTGTTTTGTAGACAACTGTTCTCTTCTGTGTCTCCTTTTCTGATAACATTCCAGCAGTGTCTCTTCATTTAGCTTCTCTGGTTTTCTTCCTAGACAAAGACTCATAGAAATGGTATTGCTGGTATCTACTAATATGTGTGCAGATCCCAGCAGCATGGAAACAAGCACACCTTTTCCTAGTACTGCAATCCAGAGCACACTCCTGCACAAAGTTCATCTTTCAAGGGCCCCCTCAGAGAAAGCACATTGTGTATGTGCTTTGCAGGGATTTCTAGCACCTGTCCTTTACTGTAGATATGAAGACAAACCAGACAAACACCCCAATGCTTTCCCTGCCCTCAGTTTCCACATTAATCTTGAGGACGGCTTGGGGTGCAGTTAGTGTCATCTAGGATTGCTCTCCCTTGCCTGACCTGTCTAGAGAGTCACTCCATCCTGCAGTCAGCTTTCTCTGATCTTGTGCAGTGTTTCTGCTATGGAAGTTCACCTTATTTGTCTCCTCTCACTCTTTATGGTTTTAAACATTAGCACCACCCTAGTTACCCTCTTCTTCTTGCTGAGGAAGTCTCCCCAAGACAGAGATGTTTGGAAAAGTGGTTTCACAGTGGAAGGAGCCTTACATGTAAAATTGAGCCATTCGTTTTCCCTGAGAGATGTGACACCAGTCCTCACTTCATAATTCACAGAGGATAAATACAACATTTTTCTTTCTAGTCACAATGTTTTCAAGCTCTCAATATTTGAGTAGCATCAAGGTGAAGGCAGATGTTTTTGCTTATGTCTGGCTTTTCACATTAATTCTTATATTTTAGCCTTCAGTAAGGTACTGGCTTTGATTCACTTTTGAGGAAGGAGAAAACGGTTGAGAGAATGGAGAATCTTTTGATCTGACCACTTCATCCAGGACTAATTACAGTCCCTTACAGAAAGCAGCCAGGGGGATGCTCTTGCAGTGCTAACCTGCAGAAACTTAACTGACATAACACTGCTTGAAGAAATGTTTTGTCAGCTTATGGTCCTTATTGCAGCACAGTGTTTGGCATAAGTGATGGATGAGTGTAATAACTACTACTGTTTCTTTTTACTTCCATGTCATTAATGTGTTGCTTCTTACTGTTAATAAAATATGCACTAATCTTTACAATGTAATACTTCAGCATCATAAAGGCCCTTTCTGTGTGAGTAGGTAAGTAAGCTAACTATAAGTTTGGATGGAAAAAGAAGTTGCAAGAAAACACCATGCCAAAAAGAATACAAGCTGAGAATGTAATGAGAGAAACTTTTCTAAGAACTGATAAGCCCTGGAGACTAATGGTCCTCTTGAACCTGCAAGAACTGATAAATCCAGGGCCAAGAGTTTGTTGCATTTGTTCAAGGTCACATCAGTGTCAAATGGTAGGTTGTGTAAGTCAGACCACATCCAAGACTGTGGCAGCTGCTATGTGCAAAGACTACAAGGTTATGTATATGCCTGATGAAAGAAAGGACCCTCTGAGCAACTTCCAAAAAAAAAAAAACCAAAACCCCTACCTAGAAGCCACCAGGACATCAGTATGACCCTCTGCTTCTGAGCAAATGGCCTCAAAGCTGCTGCACCAACTGGGAGCTGTGTGATAAGTGGTTGTGTGAGTCAACTGTTAGAGTGAATGTGCTGTGTGAATAGTTATTTGCCATTAATAATAACAGCTTGTTTCTATCGCTAATAACAGCTTAATGAATAGAAAGTGTTATAAGCAATATGGGCTGTGATCTGTGTCTCCCCCAACTCACTCTCTATCAAGGAAAATGGGAAATTATAGCATGAATGGTGGACATTTCATTTCAGTTGCTGAATAACTTCACATAAACAATAATAAGGGAGAAAAAAATAAGGTGGGGTTTTTTGTTGTACTGAAATCTGTTGATGTAACTAGGGAACTTTATACAAGGACAGTATGATAGTTGTAAGTCATTTGAAGAGGGGAGTGTAAAGGGAAGGGGAAGAAGTGGGAAGACTGTACTTCCTCAATAAAGGCAGGTGGTACTTGTGGTTTCTATCATAGATATATTCTTGCTTCCTTGGGTGCATTCACAAATGCATGCAGTTTCGTCACCATCTGACATGTTTATAAAAAACTGCTTATT
The DNA here is from genome assembly GCA_013400195.1 of Aramus guarauna. Lineage (NCBI taxonomy): Eukaryota > Metazoa > Chordata > Aves > Gruiformes > Aramidae > Aramus > Aramus guarauna. The sequence continues at coordinate 127,251 of VXBL01006464.1, read as the reverse complement.
GGTTTGGTGAACCCACTAATTTCTGTTGGTTTTCTTAAAGACTCCAGAACTACTGGGTAATAAAAGAAATTGAAAAAACAGAGTCCACTTCAACAGTATGGCTTACTTATGTAATGCAACTTTCTGAGACTTAGTAAAGAACTACATCTTCTCTAACATCCCCAAAATCCCACCCATATAGCACTGTGCTTGGTTCCCATTTATAGCTCAATATATTCTTTTGTTCCATACAGGAAAGCCCAAAACATGGAAACCTGGCACCTCAGCTTACCCCGTTTGCAGCAGCTGGAAAATACAAAGGTCTGGAGAAGTGAGCATTAACAATTAACGAGACAGAATGAGAGACACAAATACGGTTATTTCTTGAAAGACAAGATGCATCAGGATGTTTTTTACAGGAGCAAAATGATCAAAAACACGACAGCTTCCGCTTACAGGTATTCCGTGTCATGTCACCCTTCTCTTTGTAAGAAGTGCCTTCATTCCCCAGAAATAGTTGTGTCTGATAAAGATTAAAAGAGAGGATTTAAGGCTCAGAGTGTGTGTGCATACCATCCTGTCCTGTTCCTCTCTGATCATCCAAAGAGAAAACTCCCAGGCTGTAATCTTTGCAATACTTGTTTCATTCCGCATTGCATTCTTTAGCCCTTCATTTCCTGTGGATGTAGTCCATCTCTGTAATATGGGAGGACAGAATACTTGGTTCTCCCCTTTAAAGTTCCACTTTTGATTCATAAGCTTCAAGTTCAATTCCTCAAGTTGACAGGAAAGTGATCTCAATTCCTTCAAAACAAACATCCAGTAAATTAATCTTCTCTCTTTCTCTACCCATTCCTGCGTAACACTGAAAAAGCATATGGAAGATAACAAATCCATACATGTTCATAGTTCTGCTCATACCCCAAAGGAATGGCAAAAGTTCCTAGGACCATGGTTCAATAAATCCTTTGTTTCTCTACTAACGATGGATCGAAAAGGTCATGTGTTCATATTCACTTCTGAGCTATGAGAGTGTGCCTTTCTGACAGCTCCTGTATCTGCTCTGGGAGCTGCAGTGTAAGCCAAGACACAGTCAGTTCAATGGTACAGGACTTACCTGGTCAGCGGGTACAGTCACCCCACAATGGACGGGCAGCTTGGTCCAGAACAGCTTATTCTTAATGCAACTTCTGCTGGAGAGCTTCAGAGCGAGAGAAAGTCTGGAGGTCATACCCATCTTACTTGCATTTGCCCATCAGTTGGGGCAGCCTCACTCGCCCGGTACCTCAGATAAGAGGATCTGTATGTTTTCATATATAAATGGTAGATAAAGGCTCATATTCTTCCCCTCCACATCCAGATGACTGACCCAGACAATGCATCCAGTCACTGCCCCTCATGTAGACTTTCCTGTATTTATGAATTTATCCCTACTCCTGTACTCAAATATATTTACTTCATGTATAAGACTATAATCAAGGCTCTCCTGTAATTGGGTACGCCCAGCAAACTAGACAAGAAGTCTGAAGAAAGACTTCAAAACGCCATCTAGAGAAGAATCAGATAATCACTGTGGGGGGACCTTTTTAGGTTTAAACGTGAGAAGAAATAAAGTAATGCAGTATCCACTGCACTATCTATACTGCAAGAAATACAATTTATTTTATCCTGCTTCATATTGTCAATGTTCTGCATGATGCAGAGTTTTGTTCTGAAAATGCAGAACTGCACGTTCAAAGTTGAAAGTGAAGAGGAGAAAAACGGAACTTTTAGCATCCAAGTACAGCATACTGGAGGCCCTCGGGAAAGTCCAGGGAAATTATTTAGGATTAAGACATAACTATATTAACAGGATGTTTCTGCTAAATTGATTAGCAGTGAAATTAGCTACATTAGCCTTTCCCAACTTTAGGTATCAATTTGACCCAAAAGATTAATCTGGGAGATTCATCCATCTCAGAGCTATTGCTACTGCTGCTGTCTGATCGCTGCCTACAGGAGCTGTCACCACACAGGTCAGACATCGTTCATGTTATTTTTTTCTTTTTAAAAGCTCTCTGTACAGCTAAAGGGGCTCGAAGTACTTGATTCAACCATGCAGACTTAGACAAAGTAGATGGTAAAGATCGCCTTTTGGTCATCTCGGGGGTGGCTGTTTCTGGCAGTGGGGGGAATATTTCATAACTGCACAGGAGGCAATCACGCCTGACAACTGTGATTTCCTGCCCTGCCATGCATTTCGGCAGTGACTCACTGTGGATTGTGCGCTGCTGAATGCAGCGCCTGAATGATGAACTGACTCCTTTTCCCTCTCCCAGAAAGGACCATTGTCCAGTATAAAATGTACCCAGCTGCACAGCCAGAGATGGAGCCAATGCTAGCATTTTGAATTGCACGTGCTCTTCCTCGACACAGTGCTGTCCACCTATTTGAAGCTCAGATCCTCCAGGCAGTTCATTCCAAGGTTATGACTACTGATTAATGGTAACAACTATTTTTATTTGTGACATTAAATACGTCCTCACAAAACCAACAACCATTAGAGGTTTGCTCATTGAACGTAGCAAGTAAAATGCATGAACTGGCATGGATCAATACAAGTTTATCATATCAAACACTAATGCGAAGACACAAAGCCCCATGCAGGCACATCATATGTAGGCAGGAGAGAGTTGCCTTGCTTTCCAGAGACCTTACTGGCCTGCTAGTGAGAAACTAAATAACTCTTTGGAGCTCCCTTGGTTGACGTCCACTGACAGCTGATGAATCTGGGCAGGAAACTGGAGGTGTAAAGGTACAGTCAGAGCCAGCTCACAGCTTGAGGTGGGAACCCAACGTTATCTCACTCCATGTGAAAGCTCCATCCTCCCTTGCTAACATCTGCAGCCACAGTACTCAGTTAGTGCACAGCAACAAGAAATTGGTAGAACTTATCTCAGAGCTCATGAGATGTCATCATGAATGATCAAGTTGGGAGGTCCCTGTGTGAATTCCCCAGTGATCCTCACTTCTGACCTCAGAACAGCAATAGTAACTAACTTTGAATAACAACTCACTGTACCTGTTCTAAGCAGCACCTTTTGTGTTGGCTGATGACAGCAAACATGTCTTCTATGTTCTTTTGCATTTAACAGGATACATAAATACCCCCAGTTATTATGGGGCAGTGCTGGTACTTCCTTGCTGTGACACTGTTCTTAGGTGAAAACTTCCATGCCCTAACCCATGGCGATCAGAACTGTGAGTTTTTCCTGATTCTCCAATCACAATGCTAATACCATTCATGTCTTATGAAATGTTCACTACAAAATGTTCTTTGTCTTTTGAAGAACCCTGTTGTCATTTCTGGAGAAAGAAAACTCAGCTAACTCCACAGCCCAGGTATTCCCTAGGGCAGCACTTTGCTCACACTGCTAAATCAAAGAGTATTCTAATGCAAAACAGCTTTGTGTTGCGTAGTAGCTTCACAAGAAACATCACATGAGCTTGGAGCTCAGGCCAGTAATCATGAAGTTTGGATATAAAATGTATTTTACCATATTGTTCAAACATAATAAATATCTCAGGCAAGTTTTTCAAATCTGTCAACTGAGTAAAAAATGATGTCCCATCAGAGAGGCTGCTGAAAATATTACCCCTGTCATCATTGCACCTTAGGAACAGTAATTGTTTCTCGAACTCAGAGCCACGGGAAAAGCAGCAACAAGCCGTATCTACATTCATCACTATCCTCCACATACAGGGTAACTTCATCCATTCCCCTCCAGTTTTAATGAAGCTCTCCAGGAAATTCTGGAAATAGAAAGCAATCCCTATCACTCACATAGGTGACAGTACCAAAAACCTCCGGTAGCAACAGAGCAAGAAGATTAGTAAAGCTCTATTAAAAGGAAAATTGTGACAAAATCTTAGCTGTGCTGCTGCTATTTCTGTTTTATGTAGATATGTGTCCATTTCAGCTGGAGTAATCTTAAAGAGACATTAGAATACATTACAGTTGTAGAAAATAATTCACTAATATTGTAGAAGATCAAAAGCTGGCAGTGACAGATGAAGTTCAGGTTGAGGCAGGCATGTGTCTCCATCTACTCTACTATCATGCACCAGCACAGCTCCTCTCAGCGTTGCTCAGCACCTGCAGCAATTTGATTCTTGATGTCAGGCTGAGTTGTCTGGATGGCTGTTGCTGGGGATGGTGATGTTACTTGTTGGTTACTTTTGAACTGGTGAATGGAAGAAGTCACCAATAACTGCCACATGATTTATCAATCTTGTGCCTAAATTGCTCAGCTTAGCTCTCTTGCAAGCATACTGTCTGCAGTGGTACAGATAGGGGAGAAGACTATAATCTGTTATTATGAATTTTAATGTAATGCTTTATATTTATACCCAAGCTATATTCCATAAAACTGAAATGAATTTCTAATGCTGTAAGTATTATTTGCTGTTTTCCATTCTGGTTGCCATTTCATTCAGATTTTCTTTAATAATGTATTTTTATAGGCCTGTACCTCTGCAACTTTGCCAGCTCAACTCTTCTGCTAACAGTAGCAATGCTTCAGAAAGCCCTGTGATTTGAAGTGACCTTGGGACTACCTTTTTCCCTGTTCTCCCCAGGCTGGTAAAAATCATAACATTAGCTGAAAGCAGCCCTGAATTTCCTGGCTTATGTTAGCTTAGTTAGGATTCTCCTGACATGCATTTTTGATGTTTAATCTCTTTTGTATTTGGCCACCCCTTTAAACTAAAAAGGAAGCAAAGCACCTCTTCCCAAACAACGGTCAGGAGCATCAACAACCACCTGCACACTGACAGAAAGCGTCTCACCGCTGAACCTCCCAATCAGCGTAACCATCACCTCATCAGCACAGCCGTCACGTCCCTCCAATCTCTGCAACAGTGCATAGATGAGGCTGCTAAAGGTTGCAAAGAGAGGCAAGTTTCTTGAAAGCACCCTGCTGCTGACTCCCTGCCTCATGACTGGCATGCTGATGATACTGCATGTCAAGTGTCATTTCCTTGCCTCCCTCCCCAGGCAGGTACCCTTCTAGCTCACAGAATAGAGGCTTTCGCAAATTAAGAGCAACAGGCCCTCCATGCCGTCGTCTCATCGTCTTCCTGGGACTCGCCACTTCAATTAAGCCTTGGAATTGTTCTTCCTGTTATTGCCTGGCATCCTTCCCTCTGTGGCAGTGCTCTTCCCCCATCTTCCCCCTCCCATCTCCTTCATTTTACAGCAGCAGAACTGCATGCTAACAAGGGAAAACTTCTTCCAGCCCCAGATGCCTCACCCTGCCAACATCCCTGACTATGAGGCCGTGTTCATCTCATACACTCACAAGGAGTGGAAAACACTTTTGGCCAGGTGGGTCTTGCAGCTGCTTTGCTATATCAGCTAATACTGTTTAACGTGTCCCCTTTGTATTCAGATGCTGAGTTAACTTTTCCAAGTAGCATATGGACAAATGCTTGTTCAGGTTTGTATCACGCACCCAGGGTAACCAACCTCTTTGCTTCAAGTAAAACACACCTAATTTGGCCTGCTGTATCAACGGGGTCTATTCATCTACCAAAGGACTGGAGAAGACACCAAAATAAATTACAGAAATATGGTTTGTTGAGAGAAAAATTAAGGAAGGCCCATGTCTGTTCATGGTGACTCAGCAACCAACCTAACCTTCCTGGCTTGACCTCACACAATACTGAGTGCATATAAGTAGTTTTAAAGCTGAACAAACACTAACCAAGCATATAGAGGACTTTCTGAAACATTTCTAAAGCTGGTCTCAGGGCTTTGAAAATATCAATTTCAAAGCATAATTTACCGTCCACTATAACAACAAAACAAATACCACAGATTAAAGCAAAATATGTTTGTGAGTCTACAAAATATGGAAATAATACACACGGAAAATGGAAATCTTCCTAACCATCTGGAACCTAACTATTTGCCATCAATGTTGGATCCAGCAGCACTGTAACTAGTAGCATTTTGTCACTGATTTCAATGAGGCCAGGAATCATATGCAGCCACAAGCATTTGGAAATGGAAGCATAGCACTGGATAAGTGGCAGAACACACTTCCAGCAGTTGTGAGGTTAGGGGTGCGCAGCTGGCTGGGTGATTTTATTTCTTTGCATGCTAGATAGCAGGAGAGAGGAGGGAGAATGAAAAAAAGATTTTTGCCCTTAATGTTACTCTTTAATTACTTTGGATAATTTTAAAACTCCTAACAGAAAATTGTAATCATACGTTAAGTAAGATATATGCCTTAAGCAAGCCAGATCAGGAGTTGAAAGTTTGGAACTCACCACTTAAAATATATTATTTTGTACCCTTTCATGAAAAAAATCTGCATTTCATGCAAAACACAAAATAAAATCTCTTCATTATGTACCATGCGGGCAGCACAAGCAGGTGCATTGTTCCCTTATGCTGCTCTGCCAGTGGGAATGGCCTGCATTTAACAAAGATCGTGAGTGTTACTGAAGTGTAGGCTCAAATCTCATAGACTGCAAAAGTTTTTCTGGGAGTCAGGTGGTTATTTTACAGATTTCCTCCAAATTCATCCAAAGCTTCTCAAAACATCTGAAAAGTTCCCTCCTTCTCATTGCCTTGGCTACTAGACCAGTAGCTGCTCTTCTAAGGATGGTAACTGCAGGTTCTGATTAGCATGGGGAAATAAAGCAGCTGAAAAATCTAAAATAGCCCGTGCCTGCACCTTGAAAGTGAGTTTCTTACCAGGTGGGAAGGTGGCAGAGTGGAATCTGCGTATGTTCTCAGTACAATCTATTTTTGACTGTCACTGCAGGATTTAACAGCAAGAGGGAGCAGAGATCATTTAGTCACTATTCCCCCAGCTGCCTCACCAGGAGGCTGCATGCCTCTTCTAGGGTCTGCATCACATCTAGGAGCTCTTGGCTGGTGTTTTGGATACCCTAGAGTCTCAAAGGGCATTACCTGCCTGTGATTCACTCCTTGACCAGAGATGGCCACAAAGAGAATGCAGGAAAATCTTTCCTCCAGGCCTTTTTTGCAACTTCTCGACTAAAAGGAAATCTACGTCACAAAATGGGAAGCACAAAATTTCTTTGAAGATTGTCTACTGACCAAAAAACTCCACAACACTAAATGAAATACTACCATAGATTAGTCTCTACTCTTAAATCATATCATTAAAAGCAGCCTTAGTGTTTACAATCAAGGAATATTATACTAACATGAATACACGAGTCCTCAAATATAACCATACAGTGTATTCAATATTTTTGGATCACACTGTCTTTTCAATATATATTGCAAGTGGTGGTAGACGGCACACTGGGTCCAAAAATACACTGCAGCATGGAGAAGACAGCCCCACAGCGGGTTGCGCATGTGCTTCAGGGAATATTTTCATGGTGGAGCTCAATAGCCAGAGAGGCTATGGGAGAAGAGCCTGTGGGATAGAGTCAAATACAGAGGGGAGAAACGTGAGGGATGCTGAAAGGAGGCATGCGAGTGAGTGCAGTGAGCGTGAAGGTGATAGAGAAAGACACCATCTCCATGCAGCCTCTCTGCAAGCAGCTGCAGGCAGACCCGGTGCTCCTGCAAAGTGCCACTGCAGTCCATAAGCTCCGCACAAATCCTGGGGTCCTCCCACTCACTGCAAGCAGCCTGCAGCACTCAGGTGATGAGAACGCCTTCCTCTGCAATGGGGGAGCAAGGGAGCGGTTAGGAAATGAAAGGGCAGAGATAGAGACGGGTGGGGTTTCACTAGGACAAGGTGTTTGAAATGGACACGTCAGGTAAAAAAAAATTGCTGGCAGGAATCCCGAGGTGGAGAAATGCAGTCTACGATAGGGAGGAGAGAGAGACAATTTTGCATTGCATTGCAATGACTCGGAGGGAGGGAAAGAAAGAAGCTATATCTTGCAGGGGAGAATCAAAACATAGGGTAAGCAGCTAAATCATACAGAAAGAGAGGAAGGGTCAAATATTAGATGTGGGAGTGAGGAGAGAGGAACAGCATGAATTCTTGTAAAGAGTTGTAATAATCAAAACATTGGCAGGGCCTTAACTAGGCAGCCCTGCTGGATGCCCAGATAATACAGCTGATTCTAATTGCTGATGTGTGCATTTTATGTCATTTGCCTGATTCACAGCCCTTTTATGACCGTTGCGTTTGACCACAAATCAACAGTCAGTCATACAGTATCACGCAAATGACCTCCTCCCCAAACAGACTGTGTTATGTTTATTGATATTCAATATTTAGATTTTAATAGAGATAGATGGATAGACATAAGGACAGGAGCAAGATGGGGGCACAGAGAAACTGATTTGAGATAAACAGATTGACAAAACATAAAGGCAGGAGGCAAGAGACAGATGAATAGTCAGGGAGGTGCCTGCCACCAAGGTAGGCAGATATCATCTGGAGGCAGACTGCTTGGGAAGGGCTGATGAATGACAAAACTGTCAGGGAACAGAGAAATATGAGTATGAAATGGGAAAAAAAGGACCAAAGAGACCACAAAGAAAAAAATTTCATACACAATTCCCATTATTTCATATTCCCCCTTCCTCTACCCCACCACTCTGCTCCTTCCCACCTCTCCCCATTTCCAGGCAGTGCAATATAAAAGGTTTGATTTCAGTATTAGGATGGTACATGTTTTCAGATGTAGCCTTGTTAGCTGGAGGTCTACCAGAGGATGCATATTGCTTCTCTCCCACCTGCTGTTCATTTCATAAACTGCAATCAGTACACAGCCAGTCAACACTTCTCTGTTTATTATGTGGTACAGCAGGAGATTTCGTTAGACCTTTAAAGCACTGGACCAAATGCCACACATCCCAAGTTGTGCCAGTGGGTGAGACAGGAGTCTGTGCAGCACCTGCACCCCATTTGTCCACAGATCTCACAGACTGTTTTTTCTGATGAGCATACCTTTGAATTTCATTACTTTGAAATCTTTCAAATTGCCTTGAATTTCTGTTCCCATACTCACTGTTGATTCGCTTGCTGTTAGTGTATGCTCATCCAAGAAGCTATTACAGAGACCAAAACTAGCATCCATTTCTGTAGAAGAGAAACAAATTACTATTGTACTGCCAGATATTTATTGTATCTATAGTATGACACAGGAAGGAGGTATTTGCTCTTGTCAAGGAGGAGGAGTTTCATACCCAGACTAGACTCCTTTGGATACACGGCCAAAGCGGAGGGGCTGCCTGCCACTGATACCAACTAATGCTTCCAGCCTAGCTCTACATTTCCCTCTGAATACAGAAGCATACACACAGTGCACATGTATGTTGTGCATGAACATGTATGGCTGTGTCATGAACTCAGGTCCTGAAAAATCTCACAGTTTTTGCACATGTCTGCAGTGAGAAAAAGACATGGCAATGCTCTCCAAAAGTCCCAGTGAAGCATATAGGTTACATAGCTGCATCAGGCTTGCAAAGCTGTCTGAAGGTGTGGCAGCCTCTGAAGAAAGGTTTGCCATGCCACGTTGGTGTACAAGACATGTGCAGATGTATTGGCCCCTCTTTGAAGAAATGATACTACTGACTAGAAATTCCAGACAAACACAGCAATTCCTTGTTACTTGCCTCTGTATGATCTCCAGTCAAAGCACAAAGACTGTGTCTCAAGCCTCATTCTTCATGAGAGCAGTAGGCCAATATAATCTTTTGCCCATTTTAGAGATGGGGTCATTTGCCAGTTGCATGTTTCACTCTCTGAAGATATGAAATTACGACTTCAGCTGTAGGGTGGCAGACTCAGGTCTCCACCAATGAGTCATATTGTCTTTCTGCATGAATATACAAAGTTTATGTGCTTGTCAGTGACCTCTCTATCTAAGTGACCATGGTCCTCAGTCAGAAAAAAAATCTAAGAAACAACCTTCAAACATTTGTAGCTAGCAAATACTATGTGACCCCCCCTAGCATGGTCTGTATTCCAGTCTTTTCTCATGGATAATAGATAGAAGAAAAGGCAGTTCCTGCTCCCTGACATTCATGGGGCTTATGTAGTTGACACCTGAACTGAGAATCTAAATGAATAGTGGTACAAAGGACTCAGTAAGGCTTCATGTGATTTGATTTCAATCTTCCACAATTTTTTTAAACAGCTACATTCAAAAAGTTGCATTGCTCAAGCAAACACTTAAAAAAAAAAAAAAAAGTCAGAAAAAAAGGGACTTATGAAACTCCAAATCTGTCTAGCTCCTTATTCATGCATAGCTTTTATTATGCAATCACATACTCCGATCTATATGCTTTCTCTGTACAGGATGGGAAGACTAAGCACACACTATGGTGAAAGCAGGTTGCAAGAGTTGCCTTTAGTCAGACTTTTCCAGCCTTGGTTCTCATTTGATGTAAGATGATGTGCTTGCATTGGACTGTGGGCAGGTTTGGAGTTTGCTGACAAAGACCATGCCTGGCCCTGTTCGCACAGTATCCTGCATTCTCTTATCCACTGCAAAGTGAGGCAGTCTACTAACCTCTCCCCTTGTGGGGAAAACAAAAATGAGTAAGCATTACATATCTTTCTTGGTTAGCATGAAATAGCTCATCAGGAGATGGATCAAGCTTCCTATTTAATGCCTTAACAAAGACAGCACAATATTGCTGACCTGACTTCAGCTTTGCATGACAGTCAAATAGTGTGGAACAGCAATACCACATGTAAGGGTGGATGTAGACTAATATAAGCATAGAAAGAGTAGAATGGAGATGAGGAGGAAAATGCCATTTGCATTTTTTCACATAAGAAAGTTGTTAATTCAGGCAGGATGATGGACATTATCAGGATGTTTGTCTGAGGTCATGGGGCTCCATTCCCTTTCCCACTGAGGTGCATAAGTGTGAGGAGGGAACAGGGAAATCTATGTGCCAGATAGAGGGACCTAGAGCCAGACCTAAACCAGCCCAGCCATCCATTACTGGTACAGATCATGAATGGACCATAATAGACCACAGCCCTTCCTTCAGGAGAAACACCTGCAACAGAACCTCTTTTCCATGAGATGTTCCCAGCTTCCATCAAGTCTGAGTATTTACAGGTCATTGCAACCCTGAAAAAGAATCCCACGTTGCTTCTGAAGAGGATCAGATTTGGCCTCATTTTCATTTGTGAGTAAATAGGACAGTAAGATGTACAAAATCTGTAAAAGGAGGTCCAGAAAGTGAACCTGTTTACATTGAAAATGATACTTTCACAACCAGCCTCTTATTTAGAGGGACTTCCAGAAGACAGAGAAAAGGTTATTTTAAAGCATCTTGCTTTCTGTTGGCAAAGCGTTCCAGAAAAACCTCAGAGATGGAGATAACAGCAGAGTTAAAACACCCGAAGAGTCTGTCTGAAGTGCTAAAAACAAATTTGTAGCTCCCAGGAGTTTGCAACCTGGTCGCTCTGTGACAGCTTGCACTCTCCAAGAGCTTGTGCACAAAAATGGCCTCCCTGAGCCCAGCCTGCATTGAAGGTCACCTCTGCAGAACAGCAAGCTGTTACCCATAAAGGTATGGAGCAGCTCTCCTCAGAACAAATAATATAGTGAAAAAGGGTTAACCTGCTCTACTCGCAGGGCCAGCTGCTTTACTTCCCAGGTGAGCTTGGAAACTGTGTGTGAGGAACTGACCTGCAAGGCTTGAAGCCTGGCCTGCAGCAAATGCTGTGCAAATCCATTTCACAGACAGGGATGCTGAGCCCATGCAGGGAATACACATGGATGACTGGTAAGGATCGGAGGTGTGAATATAAAAGCTTCTCTGTAACAGTGAGGACAAATCAAGTCAAAGTCAAAAAGCTGGTTCCTTAACGCCTTTCATGTAGAGTTTTTCAGAAAAAAAGAAAAACCAAACAGAGCCACATCTGCCTGGACAGGGGAAGATCAGAAGGGAAAGGAAAGGCTCCTCAGTTTGAGATTTTCCCACATTTTATCTCTGTTCCAGGGGGCTGGACACGGAAGAGCTGGTTTCTTGGCCACGAAAACTGAAAATAATTTGGGCATGGAGATTTCATAGAAAGATGCTCTCTAAGAAAATTGTTCCCCTCTTAGTTCATTCATCCTGGCTCAAGGGAGAGTTTTCATTTTTTAAAACAAAAATGTTCCCATAAGATAGTGTCAGTTAGCTTTTAAAGGCCAGTCTTTCCTTCATCACTGTGGTACCTATATCTCCACCAGAAATGGAAACACCTGGGGTGATCAAAACCAAAAGAGGCATGAGAAGTTCACATTAAAGCTCCACCTCCCAGAGGAATGGACCAGACAACTCCACAAAGCCTTCCAGAGCCCAGCACTGTGCTCAGCACACATCCTGGCTCTGCAGAGCCATCCCAGCCCAATGGGACTAACAGCCACCAGCTCCAGGGACGACCTCAGATCTGCACACTTGAGCAGTGACTGAAGCATTTGTGAGGACCACAGCCAGTCCCCTGCTGTGTCAACCTCTCTGAATCGGTGTTCAAACCCCCTTGCCCGAGAGCACGCCTCCAGGAGTGGGTCTGTATGAGCCAGGCACAGAAATTACTCACGTGAGCTGTGCCCTCAAGAATTAGAACCAGATACAGGATGATCTGTGGCAGGATCCAGCCTTCAGAGGGCTGAAAATGTGAACATTTTCTGAGTCAGATGAAGATCCAGCGGCAGTCACAGCTGTATCACTGCCACACTTCAAGCTAGATAACAAGGTCCTTTCTTGCTGTGAAATGGTACTTACTGTATTCAGGAGGACGGTCTGACAGTGAGGAGAGAGATGCTATCTACAGCTTCCTGGCTTTTTAATATTACATATGCATGGCTGGAACCAGTATGTCTTCCACTGACACTAATCCCAAGGTGTAGACAGCTCCGAGAAGTAGGCTGAGCACACAAAACAAGGAGGTAGATATATGTTGCCATTAAATTTAGGAATGAGTTACTGCTGCTGTTCACTATTTGCATAACAAATAAGTGACAGAATCCCCAGCCAGCACCCACATCTGACTTTACGGACTAATCTATGCCTGTAATATTTATTGCATGGCATTTATGAAATAAATGAAATACCATTATAGTTACACTCCACAACAGTTTTGAAGTTGTTTTTCCCGAGTAGCAGCACACTCACAAGGGTTGCTATTCAGCTGAGGTCCTCTGCAGCAATCATTTTTGCAAATTCCTAGTGCCTTCCAGGAAAAAACCCAGAGCAATTTTCTATTTTCGAGAGCTATAGAAGAAGTCTGCAGAGGGTGAGATGCTGAGACCTGCTACTCCAGAATCCATAAGCGCCATCAATAGGCACCGTCAACAGGAGATGGGAATTTGCGAATAACAGATACTTTCATATCATCCTCTACAGACAGCTCTACATTTCCCTCTGAATACAGGAAAAACAGGGGCTCCAGGTCAGGGTAATACCCGAAGGTCCTCAGGCTAGGAGAGAAAGCTAGAAAGCTTCCCAGATGCGATTCTTCTGCAAAGGAGTGTGGGCTGGCATGTTTTTCTTTGAAAATAGTGTGAGGACGTAGTGAACCACTGCTCTGCCCGCAAAAAGGAATTCTGCAGATAGTGAGATGAAGAAAATGGAGGAAGCAGCTAGAAGTTAGGTTACCCCACCCTCTTTACTCCATAAGGAGACTTTTTTGAACTTTCAGAAGGTGAACATATGTTATTATATCAGGGATGTGAAAAGGATCTCAGTTTTCCTCAACTCATTTTCAGTGCCTGGAAGGTTTTGCATACAGATCTAGCTTATTTGCCAAGTTCTCTGGGAGCACATGGCTCCCTGCTTTGTGAGACATTTCGGTATGGAGGAAATTGCACTTTTCCAAATGATGCACTCTCGTTTCCCTCACGTGCACCTGAAAAAGGAACTTCTCAGTAGAGATCACTTCCTCCGGCATGTTTCTAAAGTAATCAGCTAATGAGTGCCAAATTAGTTTGTTCTACACAAGTGGCGTACAGGTACAACTCTTCAATTAAGACCTGGTTCCACCACTGTTCATTTCAGAGTCAGGCATAAGTAAACTACATATGAATGTCCAGGGACATGAGTTGGGGGTGATTAAAGTTTCAATAAAAATCTTTCAGAGACTTTATCAAAGGTGGAATAACAGTAAAGAAAGTTCATGGTAGATGGTTAATATACAGCTATGCAGTATAATGCTAACCACTGAAAAAAAAAGTAAATCAGAACTAAACATATATTGATCTTACTTCTTGCAGCATGCTTAGAAAAAGAGAGAAAGTAGTGTTGTAGACTTACTTACAAAGCCTTTACATGTGCAAACAGTTTGGAGAGAATACATATGGATACACATATGGATGTGTGTGTCCTTTGGATGGGGGAGAAGAATGAGCAATGAAAATTGCATTCTTGATCTTCTCTTCACTTGCAATAAAAACCCTTTATTTTCTGACCTGTATCTTTACACCAACATAAAAACAGAACTATTCACAATTACTCTGAGAGCCACCACATCTTTCTCCAGAGGGTGCCTATATCATGAGGGTACCTATGTATTATATTTTTCTCTCACTGTCTCACTGCCCTCATTGAAGTCAATAGCAAATTTGTCATCAGTAATTTGTTTAAGCCTTCATTAGTATATTGCAAGAAATACATGTGGACATGAACCTTTCTTTTTTTTTAAACCAAACTGCCTACATGGGCTTCTCGTTCCTAGATAACAAAATCTGCAAAGCTTTCTGCTCTCTAAAGGCTGAGATGACTATTGTTGATAGCAGTATATTACACAAAGTACAGTAACAATGTGCTACAAGTGAGGTTTGCTTCCACCACTGTTGCAATAATGAGGAAAAATAAAAATTAATTAGGATGGGAACCTTTCTGCAGTCTTCCACTACAACTTTGCTTTCCCCATCTTATTCCCAATTGTAAACCTGGCTTATACAGAAGAGTCTTGATATTTATGTCTTGATGTATCTACCAACAGCAGTGCTGATTACACTGTTAATATTTGAAATTATAATAATAGGAAGGTGGGCAAGATTTAAGGGGATAGTATAACTGTGAGAGGATACCACTTAAATTTCCACATTAACTGTAAGAGTCAGCATAAATATGCTCTTAGGCACCCTACAGCAATGAAAATCTAAATTCAGCCAGGACTACTTGTGCTTTTCTAACATGTAGTTCCTAATGGAAGTTCTAATTCACAGGATGATCAATTCCTATTAAAAATAGGTTAACCAAACATGGGAAAAATAGTTTCATATTAGGCACTAGGCAAATACAATAATTCTCCCTTTCCTCTCAGGCCTCCAGACCATATGCCTCAAAAGAATTTCTACTCTTAGAATTGAAAACATAGAATTATCAGAATATGGTTCCAAAGAAGTGCTTTCCAGATTGGAAATGATGGTACATTCCACTTATAGTTGTGAGACAAGTTAATTGGACAGATACAGTAAACTACATAGTAACTCTACTGGAAATGATGGTAATTACACAGTCATTGAAGTAAAAAGGTTCTAAATAGAAAAACACAGCTCAAATGTCTATGTACGTGTAGATACTTTAACCTCAGCTTTTTTTTCCCCTCTAAGATCAAAATACTGAGTATCCACCTACCCCGTGTGCATGTTTCTTGGCAATTCGTGGCTCAGTTTGAAGTATTATATCATTTTGTGAGACTCTCTGAGAGCAGTCAGATGCCTAAGGGCTTTGCAGGACTGGAGCTATAGCATTTGACAGAGTGCATGACTGAGCCCTTGGCCATTTCACCTCCACTGTATGATACCACTCCATTAAACCTCATTTCTGGCTAGAGGACAGAAGCACTGCCAAAAGGAAAAAAAAAAAAAAAAAAAAAAGGGAAGGGGAAGGGGGGAGAAAAAATATTGGAGCCCATGTGCAAGGTGCTTTCTTGTTCAGAATGCCATACCAAGTTTAGAGCATGCTTTGCTTTGATCTTGAGCCAAAAAACTTGCCTTCTGGTCCCTGCCTTCACTTATGCCAATATAATGTCCATTAACTTCACCGGAGCTAACCCCAGTGTAAATGACATGAGAAGGAAGCTCTAGAACTTTATTTTTTTCTAAAGAAACACATCTGTATGCTTGAAAATAAATGAAAGTATATACAGAAATACAGAGAAGCCCTTTTTGAGCACCAAAACTAGCCCATGATGGAGTGAGAAAAGCAGATCACTGATATCCAGAGCGCAGACACATCACCTCTCCCACTCAGGATTGAAAGGGCTTCCCCAAGGTACAGCAGTGGGAGAGTGTCACTGGCACTTGTCCCAGCCCATGGCCAACTCCATCTTCCGCAGGAAAACAACAAGGTGAAGCCGAAAGGCCTGGTGGCAAAGACTAAGACTGTCTCCTTCATGATGGTCTCCATGAGGAGCCATGCAGTGCTGAAGCAAAACACTTTCTAAATCCCCCTGAGGAAAGCGGGTTGTGAAGAGTAGATGGAGACTGCTGCAGCCTTTGAGGACAATGGAAAAGCTTCAGGAAGGAGTGGCACCCAGTGTCCCAGATATGCCATGCAATGAGGGAACCATTTGACTCCTCACATGCAGTCAGGTACAAGTTGGAGGAAAAAAAGAAATCCTTCAAATACTCAAACATGTATTCATGTATTTCCCCACCCCACCCCCCATAGAGATTTCATTGTGTGACTCATGAAACGTGTCATTTTAAAACCTTAGAGGATAAATTGTCAGAATATATTGTGCTTTAAACCCTTGTGCTTTCTTTGGTCTCTCATTTAAATCTTTGAAAGACTTCATAAGTTATTTTTTCGCATTCACTTTGCTTTTAATACTGTAGAGATGAATGTGCCTTCTCTCTTGTGAGTTAAGCACTTAAAATATTCTAGATAAACGAAATGTGAGGCATGAATTGTGAAAATGACAATTGTTCCTTATGGCTCTCTATGCAGCGCAGCTCCAAGTCTCTCAGACCCTTCAGACTTCCATCTCCTACTTTGGTGGTCACAGCTTAACACCACACTGAAAATAAAAGGTAAATGAGTTCTTGCAGCAGAATAAGTATCAAGTATGTGAAGCTTTTGTGAATGTGGATGCTGCTCTTACCATTATGGGCAATTAGAGGGCTTTGAAAGTGTGTTGCCTGACTTTCTGTTGCTTGGTAACTGTGCACCTAATTCTTTCTCTAAGAGGTCACAGAAATGTCAGAAAATCCATTTTGTTTGGGGGGGTGGGGGGCTGCAGGACGGGGAGATGAATGCCCCCATCAGAACCACGGCATATAGATTCATTTAAAGAATTTCATGTCTTCCATTACCAGATAGAAAATAGTATATTATTTGCCTAGCACTACAAAGCTGTGCAATTTCCAAGCAGTGCCAACTATATAACATGTTTACTGTGCCAAAGAGCTTAGGAACTACAAACACACTGATGACATTTGGCATGATACAGGTCAATATAACTCATGGATACACTCACAAATAGCCATCATGGGCCTGATGCAGAGCCTGGTGGAGTCAATGGAAAAACACACTAAAACAGCTATGGTGCTGTAAAAGTTTTAAGGAGTTTCTGAGACTGGAAGCTTTGCAAACATGGCCTGGCACAGGAAAAAATATGAAATTAGAAGGAAGTTAATGAGACAGAAGATAAAATTCTCGTCTCCAAAGAGATCCAAGTTGTAGTTTCTGCAGCCCCTGAAATACTGAACGGCTTTCACTGAGGGAAAACAAATAAAGTGATATTTATGAGGGAAGAGTTTTGCTATTTTTACCTGCATTTTAAGGAACAGGACTTTGGAAGTATAACTCATCTTCAGCAAATTCCCAGATCTTTCTACTTTGAGATAGGTTTAGTAATACACAATCCATGTTATACACTATTCCTCGTAAATGGATACTGTCAAAAATCCTACTTCCCTTCAACTTGAGCAATGTGTTCAAGTTTGCAAAATGTAGTTTAGATTAAATGAATGCCCCTGAGATTAAATGAATGCATTTCAACAGGGATGCAATATGCAGGTGTTCACAACTGACCATCAATCATTTTCTTGCAGAGCTGGAGGCTTCCCGCAGTTGTCACTATAATCGTTCTGCAAGAATTTGCAATCATTTTCTAAAAGTGTGTTTAGGAAGAAAGAAGGGCAGACAATACATTCTGTGCTTAAGAAATCGGGTCCGTACCACCATAAAAATAAAACACATTTCCTGTTGAAACAGCCTGCCCCGTTTGTGAAATAGCACACCTATGACCTTTAGACTCCTCCATAGGTTAATCTTGTGGTGGTGGGCAGTATGGAAGGATGAAACTCCGGATCTCAGCCTAGTTTTGGCCACAAACTCACTGCACAATGTTAAATAAGTTGAACTCAGGCCATCACCTAATGAGGGCAGATGTATTGGTGGAAAACTAAAACTTCATTTTTAATGTGTTGCCAGATTAAGACAAATTTGATTTATGCCTTATTATCTTCCACTGGAAGGACTTATTCAACTTAGAATTACCAAAAGGAGAGAGAGAGAGAGAGAGAGAGAGATAGAGAGAGAGAGAGAGAGAGAGATAGAAGATAGATATGCATCTATATATCTGTTACTGACTGTAAACAATTTGGTAACATAAATCATTACCACTAAAACAAAAAATTACGAATCACTAAAAGAAGTAGGTCTTTAAAGTAAGAGGAAGAAGAAAATGCAATCAAGCTACAAAAATGCCTGTTGTTCTTTAAGTACATATGTGTATTTCAGTCACCACTTTTTCTTCAGAGTTTTCAGGTAAATGCATGAAATCTTATCATTTGGATGCTATCATTTGTTTATATACAGAGAGAGTTAGTGTGATCCAAGAAATCACATTAATAAAGATTTCATGCATACCCAAAATAAAGGAGTAACACAGGCTACTCTAAGAAACACATCTTGGCAAAGTCCAGCAAAGTTTGCGAAGATGCTTGTACCATTATTCTGGTCCACAGACTAACATGGATTCTGAGGCACTTTAATGCATAATTAAATTCTACTGTGCTAAGTATGTTTCTTCTGACATTATTTTCCAAGGGCATCATAGAAGATGGAAAAATGTATTATATAACCCCTTAAAAAATGTAAACTTGCAGGAAAAAAACTCCTGAAATATTTTTGAGGCAATCAAAGTTCTGTGGAATGTAGGTGAATTGGAGATTTCGGGGAAAAATAGACCCTAGAAAGAAAAAAGGAGTCCAAAAGTGAATAACCAGATAAACATGAAAACAATAATGTTGCAATAAAAGAATTTTTTCAGTATTGACTGTGGATGAAAATTTAGCTTTGGCTGAGAATGAGCTTTGCCAGCCGTATGGAGAACCATGCAGGTAATGAAGGTGCTGTCTCTTAAACCTTCCCGCCTCTTCCCGTGGATGGTTTAAAAGCTCGGCACAGTTTATAAATGTAATGAATGACTAAATGGCCGCAGGCATTTAGGCAGCACAAAACCTGCAGACAAACACACACATCCACACACCCACACATTTTCTGTAA
The DNA here is from genome assembly GCA_013400195.1 of Aramus guarauna. NCBI lineage: Eukaryota > Metazoa > Chordata > Aves > Gruiformes > Aramidae > Aramus > Aramus guarauna. Next base: position 107,816 of record VXBL01006464.1, on the reverse strand, counting down.
ATAATCTGCCATCATCAAGTTCCATGAGTGCATTTTGCTGCTCCACATACTGTCTCATTGGAGCCAGCAAACTGATCAAGCAAGAATTGCTCCACAGGCATAAGTCCATCTGGCCAGGGCATCAGGTTCATGCTTTGGTGTTTACCTCGGATGGGGGAAGCAGAACATTCAGCTAATGTGGAGCAGCTTTCCTGATGTGCCCCTCACTAAAGCAGTAAGACACGTGTCTGAACTCCATGTATGTTGTTATTCTGTTATTTTTCCATCTGAGCCCCTTGAAGCTCTCTAAGTGGACTGCTCAAGGGTGAGGAGCTGCTGGAGGTGTTTGTGCAGTTCCTCTGTGCTACGTCCATGCCTGGAGAAGGAGGGACGGGACTGGAAAAGTCTCTGCGTGCTGAGCAGGCAGTACACTGTGAAAGTTGGGGAAGAAAAAGGATAAGACAGAGACTTTACAACCCACAGGTCAAGCAGCACGCGTAAGCAAGGCCTGTGGGAAGTCCTGTCATTGTATTTATGGTGAAGTTACCCATCACACTTGTTCCTTCTCACACTTGTTTCCGATGGAGCTTAGTCTCCGTTGTTGGTTTTGCCATTTGCTGACAGTACTGTGAGCAGAGCAGAGCTGGGAGGTCTCTAAGCAAAGGTGCCGACCCCTGCCCAGGGTGAGATCGCGGGCGCAGAGAGGGTGCACAAGGGGAGGGCTTACAAAGCTGGCAGAGATGGCTGCAGGTCACATCAAAACCAAGGGGACTCCTTCCAAATGATTTCAGCAAGCCTTGGGTCTGGGCCTGGGTCTCTTCTATCTTAATTTGCTTTTTTTTCCAGGATTAAAGATGCACTAGGAGAGGGGGCAAAATGCAGTTAGACTGGAAAGGGGAAGCATTGCTTGGCAACTGTCTTTGATTGTGCTCTCCCTCATCCATGTCAATGCTACTAGTTTCACATCAAAAGCAGTTCTGAGGATGTTTAGGGTGTAACTGTGTTTATGTTTCAAATTAAACAAGTCAATAGTTCTTCTTTAATTGTCCTTATGCAGCTAAAAGAACCTGCTGTTTGAACAAAACACTTTTAAAGAGTATAAGTCTTATCACCTTAACATGTCATAACATTAAGGGCTGAACCTAATACATGTGGCATTTTGAAATCCACTGTCTTGGTAAATTCCTCCCAATAAATCCTTCTGAGTCCGAAAGCCTATTCTTAGGAAAAACAGAATCCTCCTGAGGTGGTACGCAGTTGTAAATTAATTTTCTTCAGATAAAAAAAAAGTAAAATTATTTTCTATTTTACAAATCTTTTCAGTTTTGTCCTGAAGAAAATTAGAGGAGATTAAAGTTTCAGTATATTAAGTGTTAAAAAAAAAAAAAAAAAAAAAAGATAAAAACAAACAAACAAACAAAAAACTTTTGAAGTTTTAATAAAGGCTAGAAGGATGTTCTGGGAAAAGTACAGAAGCTAACGGCAAAAATGTGAAAACTGTATTAGTTTAGAAAGGTTCAGTGTATATACTGGGTACATCTCACTGTGCATTGCTATTATCACCGGCAGTAAAATCAGCTTCACTTCTCAAGTACAAAATGAGTGAAACATTTTTCACTGAAATACAGGAACTGTTTTGTCAATCTCATACAACTTTGCACTTGCATTTTTCAAAGACTTCCAGGGGCTGGAAAGTTCTTCTGGTTAATGAATAGACATAATTTCTTTATTGTTGTGGTTTAACCCCGGCCAGCAATTAAGCCCCATGCAGCCGCTCACTCACTTCCCCCCGGTGGGATGGAAGAGAGAATTGGAAGGGTAAAAGTTAGAAAACTCATGTGTTAAGATAAGGACAGTTTAACATGTAAAGCAAAAGCCATGTGCACAAGCAAAGCAAAACAAGGAATTTGTTCACCACTTCCCATGGGCAGGCAGGTGTTCAGCCATCCCTGGGAAAGCAGGGCTCTGTCACACCTAACAGGTTCTTGGGAAAACAAACGGCATCACTCTGAATGTCTCCCTATTCCTTCTTCTTCCCTCAACTTTATATGCTGAGCATGACATCATATGGTATGGAATATCCCTTTGGTCAGTTGGGGTCAGCTGTCCCAGCTGTGTCCCCTCCCAACCTCCTGTGCACCCCCAGCCTACTTGCCAGTGGGGCAGTGCGAGAAGCAGAAAAGGCTCCGACTCTGCGCAAGCACTATACAACAACAACAAAAACATCTCTGTATCATCAACACTGTCTCCAGCACAAACCCAAAACACAGCCCCACACCAGCCACCATGAAGAAAAATCAACTCCATTCCAGCCCAAACCGGCACACACAAATTTCGGCAGCTGAAGCCACACTCACACCATCTCATGTGGCTACAGTTGGATGGACATACACTGGCAGCCTACCCACAGCCTGTCCATGTGGGCAGGCACCCTGCCCAGAAAAATCAAGACATACAAGTTCCCTAAGGAGGAACTCCTTTAATGTGTCTTCACATCTTCTGAAGTGATGTAAAACCACAGCCTCCCTCCTTCCTTCCTCTGAGGGAGCTGAATATCCTGACAGCATTGCTCCCTCCTGTGCCTGAGCTGTGGCAGTATCTTGGTGCACTCCCATATACCCAGAAATCACTCCAAGCATCGCACTTCACTCCAAGCAACAGGACAAACATGGGGCAAACTCCACAAGTGTGCTCCAGTTGTGTGCAACACACATTTTCACACTTTGGTGAAAAGTCATTGGCAGAAACAGCTCCTGAGGCAAACACCACTGTGACCCTTCCCTCTCCCATTGCCTGCTTCTTGAATATCATCTCTTGCTCCATACAGCACCCAATTTTTCTTTCTAGTCCCTTCTTAAAGGTCAGTGTGTGGAATCAGGTCTTAGATACACATTTGTGTAAAAACAGTTGTGAAGGACATTGGCAAAATTGCTTTGCAGTAAGACAAAGCATACTGTGCCGTCTTTATGACTGTACAACCACTGGCTTTCTGCCATTTGAGCAACCTGGTCTCGTCAAAGGCGTCCATGCCCATGGCAGGGGGTTTGGAACTAGATGATCTTTAAGGTCTCTTCCAACCCAAACCATTCTATGACTCTATAATTATATGGTTCTATGCTTCACTTCATCACAGTTGCTAGTTCTAGCTCTCCTAAGTCCCACTGGAAACTACAGTCTGATCTTGAGAAAAGGGGAAAACATATCACACTCTCCTTGCTGGTCTGACATTTGGCATGCTCCATAGCTCAGCCAGAAAGTTTGAGGGAGGATTGTGTTATCCATGTCAACGGGCTCTGCCCAGCTCTGTTGATACTAGCATCCATTCTCTCCAAATGGCTAGTGCTCCCTTGGTAAAAATTACTCCATATAAATACATGTCTTGTCACAAGTGAAGGGAAGAGCACAAGGTACAATATGTTAGTTGGGGAAAACCAGGAATGGAGTCCTTCAGAGCATGCGCTACCACATGGGACACATGAGGTCTAAGTGTATGCACTCCCAGGTCCAAACACAAGGACTATGGTAATTTCAGACAGAAATCAAATGAAGTCTTATCTGTTGAGCAAGGATAGGGGGAAAAGCAGATATACCATGACTTGCTATGAGATTTCTCTAGTGTGTTATTCTTTTTAAGTGGAAACATGTGGTGGAAGATTAAGCAGCATCTTTTTAATCTCCGATTGTCCAGCTCCCCCTGCTGTAATTACATATTGGACACAAATGGCAACAGATGTTCAGCGTCTAAGCTAAGAATTATATACTTACTCAGAATCCCAGTGACTCAAAACACTGATTGGGAGGCTAGAATTTAAATTTACATGGAGTGACAAATGAAAGAGTTCCTAGACACGGGTGAGGCACAGAGAATATTAATGCAAACTTGAAGATGCACCCTAAATAGCAGGAGACAAACAGACTCTGGACACTGGTTAGAGTGTTTTTAATTACAGCAATTTCTCCATGAATTATTTTAACTCATCCTCATCCCTATAAAGCTGAGCATCCATTGTTATTTTCAACATAACTTAATCAAATCTCTGCAACCCTGTGTATACAGCTAGATAGAAGGTTCTACCTAATCATTTCATTATACATCCAGTGGGCAGTCTAATTTCCCTGTATTAAATCTAATAAGAACAGATCTATCAGCATGCATGCATGCATTTTATCTGGTTTATTTTCCTTGAGATATGCACTTGTCCATAATCCAACTACATAAAAGATTTTTGCCTGATTTGCTGAGAATTTTAAACAAATAGTTACTACTTCCTTTCACTGGACTTCCTTTTCCTTGAATTATCACAGTACTAGGAAAGAAGATGCTTTAAATTGCAGAGATGACTTACCCAACATAGACATGAATCAATCTTCGCTAAAATTTAAGGGTATCAAAATCAGAGAAAGCAGTTCTAGGGGACCTCAAGCATGTGAACTTCCACAGACTGTATCTCACTGCCATCAGTCTCTACCTTCCTAAAACAGCAGACTTGCTCTATTTTCTCCCAAACATACAACTCCTTCCACCCATACTTTGAGTACCAGTTCAAACCCCATAATCTGATTCCTCCCACTGTAGTGGCTCAGGCACAAATGCAGATTTAAATGTTCTGAACACTCAGAGCGTGCATATGCGTATGAACAGCAGTGTGTCTGAGTGTGACATAAATCCCCTTACTTATATGCACGTCGCAATTGAGAGCAGACACTTGTTTACCAAAACATTTTCTGACAGATAACTGGAAACACTTTTAAGTCCATTAGTTCCACTGAACATTACTGAAAATGTTGTCTTTTAAAAGTGCATTTTATTATATATGATTTAATTTTTCCTGCAAGATCACAGGCTGGGATGCAAACCAATATACTGTTTGCTGCCAGATGGCACGTTGGAAGGGTATAAACTTATTTCACACAGAGTGCTATGTGGCATGAGATTGCTGTTCTTACACTTCTAAACAGTTGTGCTTCTTTGAATGGTTTAGATTTACATTATTCTTTCAGTAAGCTCATAAGCTCTTCCCATTTTAGCTAAAGCCTTGTGAAGTTACTAGATAAATACCAGAGAACCTTTGGTGAAATTGTTATGGATAACTATTCTGCCTTCCCCCCCTTAAATGTACTAGCTGCAGAGATCCGAAGGGATAGCAGGACAGCTGATCCAGGCACAGGGCTATTGTGCCTCGGGACAGGAAAAAACACCATTACCAGGTATCAAAGCCGCTGAGAAAGTGATCCACAGACCCTAACACACGTACACTCTGATAAACGAAATAACCTCCGTATGCATTTACCCTGCACTGGGTCCCCAAGGACACAGGACACAATCCGAAGTGTATGGTCCACCAGCCTGTAACCCTGGTTTCTCGTGGGAAAGAGCTGGTAATGTCTCCAACAGCATCAGGCTCTCCAGAAAGGCCATCTATATATTTTACCTGAACTATGAGAACAAAGATGAAATTCTTCAAAATACTTTGGGAAGCATGCCGATGGACACATCATGTGTCAGTAGGGAGGTTTACATCTGTAGCCATCATACAGACAGGAAAAAAAGGTTCAATTTGTAACGGCAGACTCTGTACAGCAATCCTGCATGGCTACCATGTGCATTTCAATTTTCTACATAATTGCTTTGGAAAAGGAGGTGGAAAACCTATCTCTCTCTTTCCTTCAGCAAAGCAACACAGTCTGCACCCGCTGCTAAAAATTGTATCAGTATCAATCTCCTCAGCATCACAAACACACCCACATGCGTCTGAATCCTGAAATGCTTATTTTGCAAAGAGTGTGCCAAAAGATTTACTTACTCTTTAGAACTGTTTAATGATGTTGTGGGGATCAAAGGAGCAAGCATTTTCATGACAAAAGGAATTTGTACTCCAGGCTCTACAGCACAGACAGTGATTAGTGAGTCACACATAAGAAGTGTCTCGCTTTTCTCTTTTAAATAGCTGCTGTAGCATTTACCTAAACATTACAGTGCTGAATCAGTAGTTTCACAAGTCTTCCCAGTGATTGCCTGAACCACTCACCTTTACCTGGTAATGCTCCTTGCCTGAAAAATGTGTTCAGTGCTGTTCCTTGGCTGCTAGCAGCCAGGCAGACATTTAGTATGCATCCAGGATTTCCTGGAGGGGTTGGAGAGCAACCACTGTATCTGAAGGAGATTTAAAAACATCAGTTCTGAAAAGGATATTTATTCACAAACAAAAAAGAATTAGAAAGTGTCTCACTGTGAAGCTACTCCCATTGCGATACAACTTCCATCCTCCTCTTGACTTCTTCGGGTTTAAGCCCCACTGCTCTCTCCTCCCACATTACAGCCCCTACTTTGCTGCCTTCCTTCCTAAACAACTCTGTTTCTCTCTCCACAGTAGTGGTGGTGGATGATGATGACCCTTCCTCTGCCCTCACTGCTTTTCCTGCCCCTTTCCCTGCAGAGTGTCCCTGCCGCTGCAGCTTTGTTATATTCATGGTACGCAAACAGTTCATCCCATGGTGGTACTGGTTTGCTGCTGGAAACGGGGAGAGGGTAAGGGAGTAGAACAGGATTTTCTTTTGCAACTGCCTGGAATAAATGATTGTTTTGTGGATATAGTTTGACACTGAAAAGTTTTAAGGGAATTGGGCTTTTCTTCATCCCATCTTCTCCCTCCCTCCTCGCTCAACAAGGAAAGCTTTCTGTGTTGAAAATGGAAAGCTTTGCAGAGAAGACTTTAATTGGAGTTCTAGGAAAAGCCTATACCTTCTTGAAGGAAATGAAAAACTGCATGAAAACAAGCCAGTTTCTCCCAAAAAGCATTTTATGAAGAAAAATATTAAACCCTCCAAAATTACTGTCTAACCTGGGATCACTTCTTATTTTTGATCTGCTAAGACTTCTTTTCCCTTTTTACAGATCTGCCACCAAACGTTCATTCTTCCATTAGCAATTCTCTTCATTCCCTTCAAGTGGTTCATTAGCAATCTCCCTTCATTTTTTGTTGGTTTTCCTCAGTGTGTCTCAACTGGGGGGTCCTTCAGGCATCCGAGTTGACATTGTAGTGACAGAGGCCCCAGTGGGTGGCACACCACACAGCCTCTTCTGCACCACGTGGCTTTACTCCCTCATGCGTGATAACCCCTGACACAACCTTACTCTTGTGAAAAAGCAGCTGAGTAAGAGACTTCTCTGTCTTCTTTGGTGCTCGTCTCTCTTATAACCCCTGCTCTATGGAGTGGGAAACTACATTTCACTCTGGGGCATGGTCCCAGCCCTGCCACTGTCCTTGCCTGCCTGCCCACGGTCCTGCCACTGAGCCCAGATGGCTTCAGCGCAGGTGCCGCTGCTCACCTGTGCACCAGCTGCATGGGAGAGCTCGACGCAGACTGCTGCTGCCAGATACTCTATTTTAAGAGCAGACGCTCTGTTACCAGGAACTCTGAAAAACACTTCGGGTCCCAGATTGTAGGAAAAAACACTGCTCAAAAGAAAATGTTACTGGAGTGAGAGCATTATGCATGATTCATGGGCAGCACGATACCTGAAATATTTCTGTGATGCATTTTCCTCAAAGAGCAGTGTTAGGATTTCAAGAGAACATGCCAATGTACCCACAGTATTTCTGTACAGCTCCTTGAATAGATACTGGTAAATGTATCTGAAGGCAAGATTTTAAAGCTGTACTGAACTCCTGTGTCAAATACAGCCAAAAACTTGACATTTTTCCTTGCCTGGTTGCTTAGTGCTAGGAGGGGAGGAAACATGCATTTATTTGTTATTCTGCCCTTAAGAAAAATAATTTAATATCCTGACAAAGTATATCTCAGAGATGTTAACTTGGGAACCCTAGCCAAATAATCATTTCCCAAAAATTAGGAATATTCAGATGAAAACTCCAGGCTTGGGCAGAGCAGAGCAAAGTCTGCAATACCATCAGTCAGATTAGCTTGGAAGACTGGCATAGGAAGCAGATTGCTCTGATGGAACTGGCGCTTGGCTTTTTGGGAAAACAAGTAAGTTCTTCTGTCTAATGGGGCTAAAGATGCACACAGCTAAGGCAAGGACTGCTTGCAGGGTGCCACGTGCCTAGGGAGATGCCTTCCCCTTAGCTGAAGAACAGAGGGAGATTCTTCCTGCATTGGGAGGGAGAGATGGCTTCAAGGTGTGAGGCAAAACCAGCTTGCTGTTGATATTCCCTGATTCCAAACAAGAATTTCAGAACCAGTCAATAAAATTTGTGTTCCTGGCTTCATGTCTAAGCTCCTAAGCAGAAATGCTCTGAGAGATGCAGAGCATCTGCAAATCTTATATATGCTAACAGGAGCTGCAGGAATTCTGTATCTTTTACATAGCCACCTTTCAACAGATTAAAGCATTTAATATTTTAAATGCATTTTTATTATTATTTTGACTAATATTTGAGAGCTGCAAAGTCCTTCCTCTCTAACTATAGCAAATTGGGCAGACCTCACATGGTTCGTCACCTCTAACTTGTCAACATTCTTTTGTTAAAGCATTGACACTGGAACAGATGGTATTCCCAGAGTGATCTCGCTAATAATCAGCAGTACTGCCCCCTGCCTCCTTTTTTCATTGCTATTTAGCTATGCCACTGCACTGCAGCTCATGCTTGGTTCATTACCTGCTATTGCCTCTCCCTGCTTTGCAGATCTACTGCCTCAGGAACGCACTGCCTCGTCTTACAAGTGAGACCTCCTTTCTTTGTCCCTGGATGTGTGCCCTGGCATGTCACATTAGTTAAAACGCATGTTGTTCAGATGAACCCAACTCCTCAAGAGATCGAGGCGAGTCCGTATCAGTAACCAGTTCTCCTGCCTGTTTATTTATGTCTGTGTCATCACCTGGGATTTATTGTGATTAGCTCTGAAGATACTAAGCAGCACTGAACCGAGAACTAATTCCTGCAGAAACCTTAACACTCTCATTACCTGCGTTACTCCCATGGTCCTGAGCAAGGCTGATTTTAACCCCCCTTACTGCTGCCTTTGTATTGTCTTAAGTTTTTCTTTTATCAAAGAGGCAGGTGGGAACCACTCAGATATCTCTAAGAAATCAGAGTAAACCACATCATCAATGACTTCTTGCTTTATTAAAAACCTATGAGGTTGGAGAATACTTATTCTACCTGGACATAGTGTTGAATGACATCATTATATAACCATATTTTAACTTTTGCCCCACCCAAGGTAAGGCAAAAGGTTTTCCAGAAGTCTTCTTGGAATCAGTATTAAATGAGCCAGTTTGAAATTTCTGCGGTTAAACCAATTACTGTTTCTAAAAATTAGCATATCATTAGCTCCTTCCAGTAGTGAGCAACTTCCTTGCTAAAAGTCAACAGTGAATGTTCATCAAAAGTCTCAGCCAGTTCTTGTTTTCCCAACAAAGCAGAAAACAGGAGCACACGTCATATTTACCAGCTGTCTTCCTTCTCTCTTCATCAATTTGGCCTTTTTTTTTTTTTTTACATGAGTGGGTTATGAAAAGTTGCCCTCCTTAAATCCCTCCCTGACACCAATCTTTCTTTCTTTCTCTGGCCTCTCTTCCTGTCTGCAGTCTTCCCACTCCAAGTTTTATTCACCCAAATGCCTTAGGGTTGGTTTGTTGGGGTTTTTTTTTCCTCTGATAATTACTTTACAAGCAGGAACTGCCATACTTGATGAGATCTAAAGCCCTCCTGTTTCAGCCTCTTGTCTCTGACACCGGTTAACATCAACTGCTTCGGAGGCAGATATTGGCTAGCCTGCTGCCCAAAGGAGTGTCTTTCTGATTTCTGATGCTTAAGGGTTGTTTTAAACTTCATGCTTTCTCTCTTCCCTTTTTCCAGAATTATATTTTTAAAGCATGCTTCAATACAACTAGAGGCAGGATTATGAGAGTAAAATCCAATCACCTGTTTTTCATGGAGATCAACCGTGAATCTTCTAAGCCAAACCTTTGACAGAGAAATAGGCAGTTTCCATAATGGAACTGTGAATCAAAACATATCCCATTGATGGTGGGTGGGATTATTATTGAGCTACCAACCTATAAACTGGAAATGTATTCTTGAACTATTGCTTTTAGTACCCATTACTTCATATTCACTATACTTAAGCCCAGAGCATTCCTTGGTTACAAGACATGATTCATTATTGCTGTATGAAATTTCACTGGTTACTGTTACTGCAATACCTAACATATGCAACTCTAAAACTTTCTCAATATGTTATATTAAATGCATACAGTCAAAATGAATAGGATTTATTATATAGATAATGCATTATACATAATGAATATCATACATGAATGATACACAGCAATAACATATCATGCTCCTGAAAGCATTCCTATATATTCATGCCAGTCTTTCTGACAGATGGAATAGATACACATACTAAATACTGGACATCTTCTGAGTAATACTGACCGAAGACATGACACCAAGTTAATTGTTCTAAATGTAGTAGAAAAACAATAACAATAACAGTATGAATGAACAAAAAAATGCAAGCAAATTTTTGAGTATTTTTCTTCATTCAGGAAGGAAACGCACCATCTCAGACCTCAAGAAACTACAGAGAAGACCCAAGAGAAGAACAGGTCACACAGCTGAAATGGTACCACTGTGCCCTGGCCATGGGCTGCCCTCCTTGTTAGAAGGCTGTTGACAATGCCAGAGCTACCGCATAGAGCCGCAGCTGATTTTTGAAGCACCCAGCATCAGCATCATTTTCAGCTTGTCCTGGTTAGCCTTGGTGTTTTCCATTGCATCTCAAGTCCTGGAGGCAAGCAACCATATCACTACCTTAACTTACTTGTTTTTTCAAAACCATTTCTAGCCTCCAAGTTTGCAGAGAAGCACCTAACAAATGTGCTGTGAATAACTCAGAAGCTAGAAGGCAAATGTGAAAGATTTTTAACTTATTTTCCCAAGTCTTATGCATTACTCTTTGATGCCTATTTTAGCCTGACTCGTCTTGACTAAAAGCTTGGCAATAGCAAAGGTTGCCAGTAACTCTAAACAACACTTGAGTGAGAAACTAGAAGGCTGGTGGAGGTAACAGGGTTTGCTGATAAAAAATAAATCTCCCAATTTATCTGCAAAGTCATGTATGAAGTAGCCTCACTGCTTGAACCCCAGGCACGCTGGATGGCGTGGCATGGAGTGGAGGAGCAGAGCAGGGAAGGGAAGGTGCTGGAGTGAGCCCATGCATCAGGCATGGCGCTGCCATGACAGCTCACCCGCCGCAGCTCCAGGGAGCACACCACTGAAACCTGCAGTTCAGCACCCAAGAAGTGATTGGAGCTAAAATTTATTCTTTGCTCTGGCCCCAGTTTAGCAAAGCTGCTGCTAAGTGGCTGCCCAATTGTTTGCAGGATCAGAAGCAAAAGTGAAATTAAATTTTTCGGTGCCCTGTATATATTATATGTTATATGGAGCAATTTGTAAAGAAAAAAAAAGACTCAAAATTATATTTTTTCTCTTCATTATCAGAGCCTATTCTAAAGCATTCCTCTTCAGGCACCATTCATAATATTTGACTAACTAGCCATCTGTGATATGAATGTGTTTTCAGGTTGTGCAGTTTATTTCAGCAGTTCTTCATGTACCTGTTACAGCATGAAAATAGCAGAACACTGGCACTGAATGTCCTTTGAGCACAAAGGTGACCTTTTGTTTGCTAGCAGCTGATGAAGTTGCCTACAGGTGAGATAAACAGGAGAAATAATTTCTATAATAATATATATCTTTAAAGAAAAACATAAACATCTGTTATTTCTAAGACATGAACAAATGTATGTTGATTGTCTCCTTAACATCTCTCCACTACACCCCCAGAAATTAGCCTATGTTCTGTGACTTATTTTATCTGCCCAAGTAGCAGGTCAGGGCAAGCCTCAACATCCCCCAGATCCAGGCACAGCCAGTGGTTAGCTCCCAGAGTCAGAGCAACCATGATGCTACAGTGAAACTAAGCCAGTGCACAATGATCCCAAAAGGCTGAAAAGCCTAATTTTCATGGGCTTTAAAGCCTGCTAGAAACACATACCCAGTGCAAGGGGGTGGGACAGGACTGTTGGCAGCCTGGGCTTAGGTTGACTTGAGTCGCTCATGAAACCATTCTCAGAAGTATGAGTCATTCCAGAAGATTTTAGGCAATTATTCCTATTTTCACAGAATGACAGAATCGTTTAGGTTAGAAGGGACCTCTTGATACCACCTAGTCCAACCTCGCTGTGCAACAAGATTGCCCAGGACTGTGTCCAGTTTTTTAATATCTCTGAGGAGACTTCACAGCATCTCTGGGCAATCTATGCCAGTGTTTGACTACCCTCACAGGAAAAAGTGTTCTATTATGTTCAGATGGAATTTCATGTGTTTTCATTCGTGCCCATGGCCTTTGTCCCATCACTGGCCACCATTGAGAAGAGCCTGGCAAAAGAGATGGCATCCCCTCCCATCAGGTATTTATTGATTGATAAGATCCCTCAAACCATCTCTTCAGGCTGAACTCTCCAGTCCCAGCTCTCTCAGCCTCTAATCATAGGAAACATGCTCTAGTCCCTTGACTATTTTCCTGTTCTTGTTCATTTTAAAGCATTAGGACTTCACAGATAAGAGGCTGTATATTTTCAAAATTACAGGGTTTGGTACATAAGATCCTTTATGCTGGGCATGTAAGCCTGGAAGGTTTGAGGACCGTCACAGCAGGGTAAGGTCTGCGCCTCAGCAACCTGACCCACTGCGACTAATGGGCCATGATCAGACCTGGCAAATTGAACTTCTCTTATAGCACAAACTTATGTGATTTTGGAGAAAGTCCCTTGACTCAGGCTGTAAGACGGCTGCTGCCACAACCACATTGGTTAGGAGGCAATGAAAATTGTCTTGTGACTGTGACCAAAACCACAGAGTTTGTCACAATTAAACTGGCATAGTTGTGATTTTTGGAAATACAGGATTCTGAAGGAAAGCAGAGGTGGAGGTAAGAAACACTGTAGGAAGTGATCTCCATATTAGCAGCACTTTGTCGATGGAAATGGCTTTATCCCTGTTCCATAAAATTGCTTCTAAGGATACTTAAGCATCATGCATCTAATAGACATGCAATGCTGGCTCTTCCTGTACACTGCCCTGCAGCTCAGCTGGTATTTTACACATTTTCAAAGCAAAGATGAAGTCTCTTTACTGTGTCACACACAGGCCCAGTGGCTGGCCTAGTCTGCAACCCACAACTCAGCTGCAACTCGAAGGAGCACTCAGGATACAGGAGTCTACAGCAGTCTGCACCTGGAGCAATGCTCTAGCCAAGTCCCTGGACTAGTCTTCCACTCTTGCACGATCCAGTATGAATCCAGTTAGAGACATGCGCACACCTGCAGGGCCATGATCTTATTGGCATCACAGAGACATGGCGGGACGGCTCCTATGACTGGAGTGTTGGGATGGATAGGCGCTTTAGGAAGGATAGGCAGGGGAGACGAGGAGGGAGTGTCCCCCTCTATGTCAATGACCAGCAAGAGTATATGGAGCTCCACCTGGATTCACCTGGGTGGATGAGGAGCCAATCAAGAGCTTATGGGTCAGGATTAAAGGGAGGACAGGGAACACTATAAAGGAGGGTCTGCTATAGGCCGCTCAACCAGGAAGACCGAGCAGATGAGGCCCTTTATCTGCAGATGAGACAGATAGGAGCAGCCTCATGTTCACAAGCCCTGGTCATCATGGGGGACCTCAACCACCCCAGTATCTGTTGGATGGACAACACAGCAGGGCATAAGCAATCCAGAAGTTCCTAGAATGCATTGATGATAACTTCCTTCTCCAAGTGATAAAGGAGCCAACAGGAGAGTTGCCATGTTGGACCTTGTTCTCACCAACAAGGAGGGGCTGGTGGGGAATGTGAAGCTCAAAGGCAGCCTTGGCTGCAGTGACCATGAAATGGTGGAGTACAAGATCCTCAAGGTAGCAAGAAGGGCACGCAGCAAGCTCACTACCCTGGACTTCAGCAGAGCAGACTTTGGCCTCTTCAGGGACCTGCCTGGTAGAGTACCATGGGAGAAAGTCCTGGAGGGAAGAGAGGCCCAGGAAAGCTGGTTAGTATTTAAGGATCACCTCCTCCAAGCACAGGAGCAACTCATCCCAGCAAAGATGAAGTCAGGCAAAAAAGCTGGGATGCCTGCATGTATGAACAAGGAGCTCCTGGACAAATTCAAACATAAAAATGAAACCTACAGAGAGTGGAAACAAGGGCAGGCAGCCTGAGAGGAATACAGAGAAAATGTCTGAGCAGCCAGGGATCAGGTGAGGAAAGCTAAAGCGTTAATAGAATCCCATCTGTCCAGGGACATCAAGGGCAACAAAACCAGCTTCTATAGATATGTCAGTGATGAAAGGAAGATGAGGGAAAATGAGGGTCCCCTCCAGAATGGAACAGGCAACCTGGTTACCTGGGACATGGAGAAGGCTGAGGTACTCAATGACTTTTTTGCCTCAGTCTTCACCAGCAAGTGCTCAAGTCACACTGCCTAAGCCTCAGAAGGCAAAGGCAGGGACTAGGAGAATGAAGAACCACCCACTGTAGGAGAAAATTAGGGTCAAGACCATCTAAGGAACCTGAATGTGTGTAAGTCCTTGCACCTGATGAGATCATCTGCATGTCCTGAGGGAACTGGCAGGTGAAGTTGCTAAGTCACTATCCGTCATATTTGAGAAGTCATGGCAGTATGGTGAAGTTCCCACTGACTTGAAAAGGTGAAACATAACCCCCATTTTTAAAAAGGGAAAAAAAGAAGACCCAGAGAACTACAGGCTGGTCAGTCTCACCTCTGTGCCCAGCAAGATCGTGGAGCACATCCTCCTGGAAACTGTGCTCAAGCACATGGAAAACAATGAGGTGACTGGTGACAGCCAACATGGCTCCACTAAGGGCAGATCATACCTGACAAATTTGGGGGCCTTCTATGACAAAGTTACAGTGTTGGTGGATAAGAGAAGAGCAGCTGATGTCATCTGCCTAGGCTTGTGCAGAGCGTTTGACACTGTCAAATGTCCCACACAACATCTTTGTCTCTAAATTGGAGATACATAGATGTGATGGATAGACCACTTCATGGATAAGGAATTGGCTGGATGGTTGCACTGAGAGAGTTGCAGTCAACAGCTCAATGTCCAGGTGGAGACCAGTGATAAGCGGCATTCCTCAGGGGTCGGTATTAGGACTGGTGCTGTTAAACATCTTTGTTGGTGACATGGACAGTGGGATCGAGCACACCCTCAGCAAGTTTGTCAATGACACCAAGCTGTATGGTGTGGTCGACACGCTGGAGGGAAGGGATGCCATCCAGAGGGACTTTGACAGGCTTGAGACGTGGGCCCGTGTGAACCGCATGAAGTTCAACAAGGCCAAGGGCAAGGTCCTGCACATGGGTCGGGGTAATCCCAAGCACAAGTACAGGCTGGGCAGAGAATGGATTGAGAGTAGCCCTCACGAGAAGGACTTGGGGGTGTTGGTCAATGAAAAACTCAACATGAGCTGGCAATGTGCACTTGCAGCCCAGAAAGCCAACGGTATCCTGGGCTGCATCAAAAGAAGTGTGACCAGGAGGTCGAGGGAGGTGATTCTGCCCCTCTACTCTGCTCTCATGAAAACCCACCTGAAGTACTGTGTTCAGCTTTGGGGCCCCCAGCATAAGGACATGGATGTATTGGAGCAAGTCCAGAGGAGGACCACAAAGCTGGTCAGATAGCTGGAGCACCTCTCCTCTGAAGACCGGCTGAGAAAGTTGGAGTCATTAAGCCTGGAGAAGAGAAGGCTCTGGGGAGACCTTATAGCAGCCTTCCAGTACCTGAAGGGGCCTACAAGAAAGCTTGAGAAGGACTGTTTATCAGGCAGTGTAGTGATAGGACAAGGGGTAATAGGTTTAAACTAAAAAGAGGATAGATGTAGATTACATATAAGGAAAAAATTCTTTACTGTGAGGGTGGTGAGGCACTGGAAGGTGCCCAGAGAACCTGGATGCCCCCTCCCTGGAAGTGTTCAAGGCCAGGCTGGATGAGGCTTTGGGAAACGTGGTCTAGGGGAGGGTGTCCCAGCCTATGGCAGGGGGTTGGAGCTAGATGATCTTTGAGGTCCCTTCCAACCCAAACCATTCTGTGATTCTATGAATCCTGAGGACTGTTAAACAGGGGGTTTAATAGGTGGTAAGATAAGAGATCTCGAAGATTTGCTCCGGGTGTTGACCATGACTTTTCTGCCAAGCGTCCCACCTTCCCTGAACTTTCATTCCCCACTGTGTTCTGGCAGGGAGGACAGTTGAAGGGGGAGACATCCAGCTGCTCTAGGAAGGGCAGGAGGTCAGACGCGCGTGTGCCAGTAGATGTACAGTACTGATGCACCAGAAATTAAACAGTCCCAAGAAATCCACCCCAACAGCAAAAACTTTCATAAAGAAAAATAAAGACTTAAAGTCAGTGGAACAGTGTGATCAATTAGCATTTTTTTGCCTTGTGGATTTGTTTTAGTTTTGCATTTGCAATTACTTAAATGCAGTGTTCTTCACAACAGACATAATTCACAGGCCTTTAATGCTGTGCCTTTCAAAACAAACATGAGTCACAGCCCCTAGGTAAACTTCCTGGGCTGGCAGAGAATATCATTATTGTGTGATAGAGTGCAGCAAGCTGTTTGCCAGATTACTCAAGCTCCTAAAGCTAGGAAAATGCATTGCCATTTATTTATTATGCTCATGATAATTACAATTATCATCACTGCAGTGCCAATCTGTTTGCAGCAGAATGAAGGCCTCTTCATGATGTCTCCAAGGATTCAACGTTAGGCCTGAGTAGTTAGCCAAATTACGGGGCCTCGCAGGAATTTGTTTTTTTCTGCAGGAATGAGGACTTACTAAGAGGTATCAAGCAGCATACTCCTGCTCATTTAAAAACAATGTGCAGGAATGCCAGGAAACCCCTGCTACAAGCCTCCTCTTCTGTACAAAGTACTGTTTGGTCTTTGCTTTGGGCCCTAAAAATCTTCCAAGACAATATTGAAGCACAGGTTCCAGCTCCATATCATGTGTGTTGAACTTAAAAATCAATATGTATTTCCATTTCCCCACAAATGTGTCATTTCGTGTATATATATATATAAGGATCCATAGAAATTACATAACATCTGAGTATGTGTACAAAGTAAACATGAATCTGTCTCTGCCTTTATTTCTAGCCCGTTCTTCAGTACGTCTTGGCACTAAGAAGGAGGAGTCAGAACATACTGAGACATTAGGCCAGGGAGAGTAGCAAAACCCAGATTGTGAGCAGAGGGGGTGGAAACATACAGTGTAGGCAGGTGAGAAATGTGAGATCATTTATCCAACCCTGCAGCAGTCTAAAAGAATACTTAGCCTCATATGGTGCTTTAAATCTTCAAAATCCTCAACTAACATTAGTCAAACTAATGAAATTAGTCATCTAAGGTCATATTAGTTTTATTTTCATTTTAAAGGAATTTTTCTTAGATGATTTTGATGAGTTGCATTCATTTAAAGCTCTACAAATGAATTCTCTTTAACTTGCCTTGCATTTCCCTTCAAATGTCTTCTGGCAGAGTACCTCCGGGTTATCTGAGCATTGGTTCCTTGAAGGGTCTTGACATGATCAAATGATATGTTTCCTGGTAACACGTTACAACATCAGGTGACATTTCTCAAACAAGATAGGACTAGATCTTTGGGCTTCACTTTAGCTAATTGAGTTTAGAGTTGTCTTGTCACTGTACCTTCACTTTACTGATGCGCAAGTATGTTCAGCACAAATGCATTAATCTCTTTCATTTTCATATACAATTACTGAATTGTATTGCTGAATTACAGCACTTAATATAAGCCAACAGGCTCACCTCAGTGGGAGCTGCAGATAATTGTCATTAGGGTAAAACCATTGCAGATTATCCTACCACACTGAATCTTGGTAGTTCAACTATGGATCTGAAACTGAACTGCAGACTGAAATCAGGTCTGGGATTGTATTAGTGTTGTTATCAGTCATTTGTGTTGTTTTAATTATGAACCACTGGATACTAAGATATGTGGTACCAATAGCACTTTTGGTCTCTCTTTGGACCCAGAGCACTAGCAACAGTCTATCTCTGCAAGAAGAGTAGACTAAACCATAGGTCTCTACTTCTAAACATACCAAGGAACATTTTTATAGGCATTTGTTATTATGAATGTGAGCAGAGAAAAGTGAGTCTTGAACATTCACCTTGTCAAATCTCCCAAAATTAGGAATGATAAAGATTCTCAGTAACTGATACTTATTGCATGGTAGTAATTTAGGCAAAAATTATCAAGAGCTGAAACTGTTTATCTTTCATTTCACCACCATCCATAATAGACCAATTAAGATACATCATGAGCTGCTCATTGATGTCAGACATAAGACAGAGGAAGACAATAGATGAAAACTAAATCAGATTGCCAAGGACAAGTATAAAAGAATAACATAAGCACATAAGGATAAAGGAGAAAGCAATGAGCAGGAGACATAGAGGGTAACAAGGATCTTTCCATAAATACATTAATACTAAGAGAGAGACTGAGAAAATCTTTGTTCACTATAAACAGGGAAAGTGTTACTCTGCTATTTAACAGGCAGGGAAAGTGACTGACAGATGATGCTGAGAAGACCACAATGGTTAATGCCCTTTTTGCATCAAGTCTTCCCTAGAAAAGTGTACCCTGTAAACTAACCTGTTACTATTAGTAACAAAAGGACATAATAAAAGAGAGAACCAAGGATCCTTCCCTTAGAGAGGAAAGAAGACAGTAATTGGCTTGGCCTGATGGACTTCCTTCTAGGATTTCCAGAGAACTGTCACAAGCAACCTCAAAAGCACTAGCAGTCGTCTGTGAGGACAGGAGGAGGACAGGTGAGGTGAGTAGAAGACTGCAATGGTACAAACAGTGCACATCATTAAAAGGAAAAAACAGAAAAACCAGGAAACTGCAGACTGGTCTTTGTAACTACCACCCCTATAAATATTCTGGAGCAAATGAACATACTCACAAGCTTCCAAAGATTTTTATTTCAAATCAGTTTAATTTCTATCTGCAAAAGGATTAGGAGTCCTATTAATATAGGAGAGGCAGAAGATGTCCTTTGTTGTGACTTTAATAAGATTTTTTCATATGGTCTGACAGACTATTTACACAAGCAAGTTATAAAACTCAGTCTAGAAAGAACTGGCTGTGTATATATACCCTAGATTCATTCCTGTTCAGTGTTTTCATTAATAACTACGACCATGGAATAAGGCTAGAAGAAACTAGAGGCACATGGGATAGAATGCAAAGTTATATTTGTGAACTAACAAAATATGGAAAAAAAAAAAGTTCAACAGATGCAATTGCAATATCCTACACTCAACAGACTGTGCAAATACAGCACGGGGAGAAACAGGTTAGGTAACAGCTCTGCAAAGAAGGATGTAGGTGTTACAGTCAATGACAAGCCGAGCATGAGTCAGCAGCATCACATTGTTGTGAAAATGGCAAGTGTCATACTGAGATACAGAAACAGAAATAAGGTTTTTGAGACATAAATTGATCCTTCTAGTCTGCTCAGCACTGGCAAGAACACAGCTGGGCTGGGGCACTGCACTCCAGGAAAGCGTAGACTAAAAGAAAAGAGTCCAGAGGGGATGAAACACTCAAATAACTGAGATATTCAGCTGAAAATAAGGAGTAAAGACATACAGGGTAGCCATCTTCAAATAAATAGAAAGCTGTCACAAAGAGGAAGGGAATAATCTGTTCTTCATGGAAATAGTAGCTAGGAAAGAAGGTTTAATTCCAGCAAGAAATAGCTGGATTAGGCAATAGGAAAAATATTTTACTGGAAAGCCTAGTGAAGCAGTGAAACAGATTTCCTGCTGAGGCTGTCTCTCCATCACTAGAGGTCTAGTAACATGTTAGAGAAACATCTGTCAGAAATCATATAGGTTTACTTGATTCTCTTTAGGGCAATGGACTAGATGACCTCTGGAAGTCCCTTACAACTCTGACTATCTTTCAGTTGACGTCTGTGTCGTTTACATGGTATGAGATGACCATTGCAAATGAACCCTAATTTTAATGAGTGATCGATCTTGCTCTGCCTATTGTACATAACTCCCCCACTTCACCATCAATGTGTTTTCTGAACAGAAACAAATTCTGTAGCACATGTTACAGCTCCTTCTTCTAAGTAAGCAACTACTGATTTTGAATTCTGAGTCCTTTATTAATCACTTCTCCTTCCATTATTGGTAAAGTTCTATCTTGTGTTTAAATAGTCTTGTTTCAGAAAATGTCTACATATTTCTCTCTTAAACAACAAATAATCCTCTGTTTTAAATGTGTTCCGAATAGATGTAATATTTTACTAGTACTTTCCATCCTTTTAAGGAACCCCACAAAGATCAAAATTTACTACTAAGTAACTTTAACAGGAAAAAAAAAAACAACCAAGAAAATGCTGTATCATTTCATTCCAAACAAGGATTTATCTGTAAGAAACCTAAATCAATCAAATTAGAAAACCAAGTTACTTTACATCATGTGCAAGTTCTCTCACAATGCTGACTCTCCTGTTCCTGTGGGAAAACTATGAACTGAATTCTGCTCCAGCCAACATTTATAACACAACTGCTACAATCAATACTTGCTTAGCGCCTTCCATCAGGGACCCTCAAATAACTGATCAAAACCTGATGCTATTCCCATTTTAGCAATGGGAAAATACCAGCAGCTCTGCCTTCATCAAAGATTGAAAGTGATTTCTCAAGGTCAAACAGGAAATCAGTGCCAAAGTCAGGAATTTTGCCCTTCAGCCCCTACACTTCTGAATGGGTCTGGCTCTAACACTGTTGGTTTGAGATGCCATGTTTTTTCTACATTATGCAGATGCCAAAGGCCCCGGGTTTAGACTGAGTTCCCTTTTGTGCATAACAATAGAATCACAACAAGCACCCCCATAGTTTTGGGGTTTTTTTTTCAGAATAAACTGTACAGTGTTAACCATTGATGTTTTATTGCCATTGATTTAGTAGCTGCCAGAGAGTTACAGCAGGAGATAGATTGCTGTTATTTTAGCCTATAAAAGGTCTTATGCCTCTGTCAGCAAACACTTTGGTTCCTTAAAATAAATAAGTAATCTGAAAGAAAATGCA
The DNA here is from genome assembly GCA_013400195.1 of Aramus guarauna. Taxonomy (NCBI): domain Eukaryota; kingdom Metazoa; phylum Chordata; class Aves; order Gruiformes; family Aramidae; genus Aramus; species Aramus guarauna. The sequence continues at coordinate 86,645 of VXBL01006464.1, read as the reverse complement.
CAAGATGGAGAAATCTTTTAGAAAAACTTTTATTTTCTTTCTTCTTTTTTATTTTTTTTAAGTGCTGCATTGACTGTTTCTTTCTGGATAACAGAGCTGTGTAAAGCTTTCTGTGTTTTACAGGCATGTGGAGGGTAAGCCAGGACACTCTTCATGCCCCAGTGGGAAACCTTGTACTGGGCATAGCTGGCAGGGTTTGGGTAGCAAAGGACTGCAGGGGTGACCTGTGTGGGAGGAGGCCATGAACTGCCCTAGGCTGATCACAGCCACATCCAGACAGCTCTGAAACATTAAAACAACCCATATCTCAAAATTTCAACCAGTCAGAGGAACACATGGCTCCTCTGCTCAGACGTATTTAAGAAATAGTGGCAAGCACTGGGGACAGGAGGCACAGGAGGACACACCAAAGAAGACCTGTGAAGAGAAAGTACAGATGGATTTGGAGGAATGGAAGGGGAGCGGGCACATGGAAGATGCTGCTGGGGACACAGCTGGAGACGCACTCCTGGAAGGAGGCACTCCCTGCCGAAGCAGTTTCCCTCTGAGGGACTGAAGCCCACGGGTGACCCACACTGGGGCAGGGACACCCTGGAGAGACTGTGGCTATGGGTGAGCCACGCTGGAGCAGGGACACTCCAAAGAGACTGTGGCTGTGGGTGACTCACACTACAGTGAGGACACTGAAGATGGCCTTCAGCTGTGGGTGACCCACACCAGGGTAGGGACAACCCTCAGGGACTGCAGCCTGTGGGCAACGCACGCTGTGGCAGGGACAGCCCCAATGTATGGCGGCTTGCAGATAAGTCATGCCAGAGCAAGGCCGTTCCTGAAGGAATGGTAGCTCATGCAGGATCCCAGGCCAGAGCAGATAGAAGCAAGGACCAGTAGAGGAAAAGAGCAAGAAGCAAGTATTAGCTGAAAGAAACCATTACACACTGACCCAGCCTCCTGTGCTGCCTGTTGCCTGCTCAAAGGAGTCAGTGGGGACTGACTGTAGCACGCAGGGACAAGGGATGTGGAGAATAGGAAGAAGGGAAGAGAGGTGCTTGACTGAAGTTTATCCTGGGGAAGGGGAGGAAAAGTGTTTTCCTAAGTGTTTATTTAATTGTTTGTCTTAACATCTGTTCTCAACATCTGAATCAGTAATTCATGGCTTATATTAAATGGCAATAAATTAGGTGATATTCCTTGAGTAGAGACATTTTGCCTGTGATAGTACTTTGTGCTTTCTCAGTATTCGGAACAACTTTCCAGATACAGTCACGTAAGCAAATCTGCTTTCAGCTTCCTACTTTCTAACTCAGGTTTTAAATTCAGCCCTGTTACAGCACAGGCCAGGTTTTGGTCTGTGAATCCAAATTGGCCACTGACGTCAGAAGGACACTCAAGAAAAAATACACCCATTCAGAGCATCAGCAAGAAATGCTATTGTGTTGCAACTAGCTGTGTTTTTCCAGCTGTGCTCAAAATGACAACATGCACTTACATTCCTGTTCCTGTACCTCCAACGAATAAGAAAACTCACCAGCACTAGGAATGTCTGCATGGCATAAGTACACAGAGAGTAGAGGAGTGTTATCGGTGCTTTCATGAGGCATCAACTTTGAACAGTTAGCATTTAGCCAAAAGCGAAGGACTTGGCCAACATACCTCAATGATCTAATTTGTAGGGTTATGTTTCATATATGTTTTAGATTGATTTAATTAGTGTTAATTAACATATCTTTATGTATTATGAGAGACAGCAGATACCCATAAAGATTTTTATATTGAGCCATATGGCAGCCTGCAATACACTAGCCAAAAAAAAGTATAATGAGGCACATAAAAAAGTCTGCTGCACAACACTCCTTGGTAATTTTGAAAAATGAATGTCAGAGTTTGCACAATACAAGAGATACCATCCTGTTCCTGTCTTACCCAGTCTGGCTATGGAGCTGGATCAAGCTCTGGGTAGGATTATGGAAGATGCAGACTCTGTAGTACCGAGGCTGATCTGAGTCAGTTCACATCTCTGGATTTTCCTTTTCTTCACAAAAGAGAGTAGATGGAAGTGCTTCCTTTAAGGTTAGATAGGCTCCAGATGGAAGATATGCCCTGAAATCCTTCCCTAGGATCAGGAGACAGGCAGTTCTCTCTTCTGATCTTTTTTTGTGGAGTCTCAAAGGTTTTGCATCGTTTGCTGTTAGCCAGTTAAGATGGTGACCTTGAGATCCTGCCTGGTCCTTTCCAAGCCTGCCTTGCTAAAACAGGAACAAATGGAGCTTGGTGTGAAGGAGGTGACCAATCTCCACCTCCATCCATGACCTGTCACCTGTCACAGGACAGGAAGGAGCCCAAAGCATGAAGCTGTGGGAAAAGCCAAAGAGGCTGGGGAACAGCAGACACATACTCACAGATAGCATGAGAAACAAACAAAATGGTAAGGAGAGCAATAAAGTTCCCTTATGTCCCACAGTAAATGTCCACTCACCAGTCCCAGGCACAGTCGTCTCTGAACAGGAATCTTGTCCCATGCAGGAAAAAATAGGCCTTCATTCTTACATGGAATTAATACCTTTCACATAGCTATATCTTCATTTTCAGATTATTTTAAGGCCAATTTCAGAGATGAAGTAGGGGGAAGAGGTGTTGGAGTAATATAGAAAAAAATGGAAAATGGGAGCATTGCAAGGACAAAAGGTTCCAACTAACTGTCATTACTGCTCTAGAGACATAAGCTTCAAGAGGGTGCTGAAGAGATGAAGTAGTACAGGGTTTTTTCTCACATTGTGGCCACAGGAATGTATCATGAAAAACAGCCAAACCAGAAAACCCAAGATACTCATAAACAAATGCAATCTCCTCCCTGCCACTTGCCTTAATTACTGAACATCTCTACAGTCCAGACTCTGCCCCGAGTTCAAAATCAGAGACTCGACCTTGGCATTTCGGCATCCTGGGAGAGTGCCAGCACCACCGAGTAAGGGCTGCTCCTTATAGACTCCATTATCCTGGACCTGAAGAGAGATGAATGTGCCTTACAAGACTGCCATGACTAATGAATCCTGGCAGAAAAGCTTTGCAGAGCTGGAATATTTCTTCTTGCGCTGGTGCCTCTTTTTAGCTATATCATACTGACATCTGGTGGGAATGGGCATGAATTGACCTACGCGAGAGGGCTTGGACTGTTCCTGCTGTAATGTAACAGCAGACAGGAACGCGTCCTGAAATGTGAGCAAGTTATGTGAGCAGAAGGTGAAAATTCATAATTAGACTTATTTTTAACAATGCAAAGACTTGAAAATGTAGCTTCTTTAGAGAAATCTATGAAAGATTTTTTTATCAGGGTTTGGGGGTTTTTTGTGACAAAACAGGAATATCTAAATATTTAATGCACACAGTTGACACAGGATGTGTGGTTATTACTCAAATATAATTTTTCATGATGTTTACTATTTTTTATAATGAACCAATGCCAAAATACAAACACTTTTCCACACAGACCTGGTGCTCCGTCTTTTTGATTCCAAATCAAAGATTGGAAATAAGCTTAACAAAAGGCATTCCTACCTTGTTGGTTTGTTCAAATGTGTAAACAGAATTAAATTGCTGTACAGATAAACAGTATTTCTTCTGAAAGAAAAAGCATTCAAGTTACAAGGACAAGATTATACACTGAGTGTCTGAGGTCTGTATCAGCTGCCCCAGTTATCTGATTTGCATATCTCAGGACAATGTTCTTCAATTAGAAAGATAATTAGTGGTCAGAAGGACCAGAACTTGAAGAAGTCAACATTCCCAGGGAGAGGAGAGCTCTCAGCATTTACAGATGGTAACTTGTACGCAACTGAATGTAACTGCAGTTAAGATCAGAGATATAATCTTCTCAATAAACAATATCACAGTAACCATTCTGGATCGAAAGCTCTTGTATTTAAGGTGTTTGACAGTAGCATGCCCACTTTCAGCATCACAGACACTTCCCCATCTTGAATGAATTGCCAACAGCAGACTATAACAAGTGTGTCAGATTCCTCACTTGACCTGGTACCAATAACGTTTCCAGTTTTGCCAGGCCTCCAAGGACTCAGCTAGCCCTAAAAGAAAAAGGAAAGCTTTTTCCTCTTCAAAAACAAAGAATGTATGTGAGCAGTTATTCCATACAGTTGCTACTAGATCTGATACTGTTGTTGATCTGGGAGTTTTATGATTGAGACAATTAATGGTCCAGCCTTCTTGTCCTCTGCTACAACAGCATTTTCATGAAGTTCTATATCAACACATTGACACCTCATTGGGCTTAAAATCTTTCTCCACAAATCACGGCATATAACAAAATGCTAACTGGAAAATATTCCAGATAGTACAGAAATGAAATCTTGCCTCATACACATAACATTATCTTCATCAAAGGAAAGGTACTGTTGTAAGTAGTTTCATGAAGTGAATGAGGGACTGAGGTGAGTGACTTGATACATCAGCATGCAAGGAGTCTATGTTTCCTGCACTATTTTTCACTGAGAATGCTTTAAAATGCAAAGTCCTTTGTAACCTTCATCATTAGTCATTTCACTGACTACAACAGCTATCTTTCACTTTGTTCTCAGATCTGATTCACTCAGTAACACAAATATCTGCAAACTGTGCAGCATACATGACTTGTAACCTCTTGAAATTTCATCAGCACACTTTGCACAAGCATGGAGAAACTGTCAGACTACTGAGGAACCCTCTCTCATAGGTCACAGTTACCCCCACACAAGTTCAAGCCCGGTTCTCTGCAGCTTTCAGCTATCCTAGCTCTACAATTTATGACTGTCCTCTCAAAGCAGACCCTCCTCACTTTAAACATGTTGTGATCTATGCAAGTGGTTAATGATTTATTCATTTCTTTACATGGTCAAAGAACAATGTTACGTATTTTGCAAAACAAAGCTTCTCAATTTTCCAAGCTGTTCTCTAAATAAAGTTGATAAAAATATTCAAGACTGAAGCTAGAGACAACACTACCCTGCATTTAATTTATTCTTTAATGGCAATAGCTCTACAAGGTAATGTTGTGTCTTTATGTGCTGGCCCTAACCAAGACTCTAAATATTACATTTTCAGCTTTCAGAGTGACCTGGTGATATCTGGTCTGTCACAGCAGAGAGTTTATAAAGTCGAGCAAGCACATGACCTGGACAGTCATGAACCACCATCACCCAAATGAATATTCCACTGGATGTGGGGTACTGACTACCCTGTGGTCAGATGGCTGCACTGTTGCAGGGTGATTAGAGGTTACATCAGGGCTCTTCTCTTGTGGCTTTACTTTTACAGCAGCTGAAGCAAATCAAAGTCCACCATCCCATATTTCTTTTTCTGTCACAGTTAACTGCTGTCCAGTCATTGCTTAGGTAACCCACTTGGACTTTCCACCTAGTAACTTTTTTTACTTACATAAGAATGCAGCCAAACATGTATTCTGAAGACGCTAAACATATTTTAGTTTCCCTCTAGCCATTGCAGTCTAACCCCCAAAAAGAAAGTTTTTTATTCATCTGCCTCTTTTGTACTCAAACAGAAACAAACATTATTAAGCTTTTCCCCCCGTGTACGCAGATATAACATCCTGCCAAACTTTTTGATATCCAGAAGTCCTTTCTGCTAAGAAAGCTTACAGTTTAGGCCAGCACTTCCAAAATGAAATATTATTTATAAAGTAATTTTTGTATGCTACTGTGGAACTCATTGGGATGTAAAAAGACTAAAGTTTAATATACGTTCTGTCTTCTCTAATTGGACTTACAAGAGCTCAGTAGTTTGCAGACAATGGATCTAGGATATTTCATACAGTTTTAGTCTTGAGAAGTTGCTCAGACTAGTTTCAAATGACTTAATTCTGCTACATCCCTTGAAGTCTTGCAATGAAAAGCTTCCGTTATCTGTCCTAAACCTTCCTCTTCATTTCATACTGTTATATCTAATTACACAATAATTCTCTTCCTAGCCTGATATTTATGTTGTTTAAAAAACATGCTAAAAGTGTGTTTAGACAAGACAGATAACATAATACAAAGCAATGTTTCTCTGATAAGAGGAGAAAAAATGTAGCATAAAATTTCAGTTCCCATGTCTTTAGAGATGAGATAAAGTCTATGAGAGAAAAATCAAGGCTGAATAAAGAAACTGTGCAAGGCAGAGATGAGACTGCAGCTATTATGCTCTTTGGAATTCTGCCCTGCAGCCCAAATAGGACACAGATATTAATCTCATGACTTATGCCCTCTGCTTTTGCCCTGGGGACAACTCTCTCAGCACTTAGAATCATAGAAAGATTTGGATTAGATGGGACTTCTGGTCTGCACTACTCCTCAGGGCATGGTCAGCTTCACAGAGAGATCAGGTTGCTCTGAGACCCACCCAGAAGAGTTTTGAAAATCTCTGAGGATGGAGATATCACAACCCTCTCCAGGTGCCTGTTCCAGTACTGAACCACTCTCCTGCATGGAATATTCCTTCCCAGTTCCAGTATTTCCTGCTTCACCAAAGAATCATGAGATGCACGGTAAGTCTGCATGTAACTTATTAATCAAACTACACCATGCTCCAAGTATGACATTTGCAGTCCAAACTACCTGGTTTGGCCAGCGGCCAGGTTCAAGTTACTTTCTGTTCTTCTCAGTCTCTCCATGGCAGTGTGATGCAACTTGGGAAATTCCACACAAACAAACCAAAAATCAGCACATAGTTCTCCCCAGCCTTCTTTTGGAGTCCCTCAACAGGTGGCAATTTACTCAGACTCTCTGATCCCAGGGTCATTCATCCAGTCAAACAGTTTCAAGACAAGTTTTGTGAAGAGAGAATATGAAAAAAAAGTTTTGTCTCCTATAAAGGATGGCAGCCATTTTTAATGTCTGGGTTCCCTTTCCCGGTTGCCTGCAGTTCCAAGCAGTCCCCTAGATTACAACCGCTAGCTGACATAAATATTTTAAGAAAGACAGAAACTTAGAACACTTTGCCATCCCAAATGTTCAGTGCATATATCACCAAAATATTAAATAGTAAGCAGAGAAACAGCATCAACACTTGGCCTAGGGCTGGCACAGCCAAGTGATGTTTAAGAATGTCTCTTTGAATTCTGAAGCACTCTTATGCTCTTTTCTGTTCATGTACCCCTGCTTTGAAGTTCATAAACATTCCAGTGAATAGCTTTTTGATTCATGTGAATGCTTGAAAAATATCTATTCTCTGCAAAATGCCTGCACATAATTGAGTTTTTCAATGCAATAGCACAAATATTTACTATTCAATATTCTACTGCCTAAAAGTCTTGTCCTTCAGTCCAGGAACAACTATACAGCCATGCAACCAGCCATATATCAGAGGGGGAAAATAGTCAAACTAAATAGTTTGCACATGTAAATTGAAAATTGTTCATCTATATGATCCACTGAACAGATTTGCAGAATCCAGGTACAGTTTATAAACAGTTCATGAACAGCAAAAAGTATTTTCACAGTAATCAGTATTTTCACTCTTTGGACCATTATTCCTCACTACCTTTTGTTTAAAGGTATGAAAACTACCAGATATTAAGTGCTTTTTTTTTTTTTTCACGTGCGTTGATGACAATGAATAATGAAAGTCTGCTGCATTTCTCACCTGCAGATGAATTTGGTACTGCAAATCATCACAACATTGCCTTGGAGCAAATACCCCAGCACACTACCTCACGTAGAGCTTGCTGGACGTTTATTTAGTCATGGAAGCTTTATTTATTAAAGAAATTGAAGTGTTTTGCAATCTTCACACACTAGTCTTACATAGACAAAAAAAGAAGAGTTGTAACTCAAGGTCCAGCATTTATGACAACCAGTAAGCTTCTGGTATTCCCAAGATAAAAATGTAATCCATAGTGTACCCGACTGTTAGTATACTCCTGTGGCTGAAAGTACTCCTTGCGAGCTTAATTCTGCATGTTAAACTTCTGTCCTGAAACCTTAGCTATATGCCTAGCTGTATTTTTAGCATGGATACAAACCTTACCTTTTGATGTTGTGAAAGGGCAAAAATAGCACAAGGCAGCATTAGGATTTACACAAGGCTCATTTTCCACCAGGAAAAGCTAACACAATGGCCTTTTGTTGGCATTTCCCCCAATGCCTGCTGAAGGAGGGTCCACTGAGACGATGCTGGCACATGGGACACGAAAGGGAGCAGCGTGGCTTGTAGATCCAGCCTCTTCCTCCTTTACACAGCTACAAGGGGCCCAGGGACCTAGCAGGTAACTAAAGCTTCCTAGGAGGTAACTAACCGCCCCAACTTACGCCAGGCATTGGGTGGATGTTTGCCAGGCTCTGAGGTCAGAAGGCGCACAGTCCAGTACAGCTTCCCCAACAGTTCCCAGTTCCGATGCTATGAGGAAATGAGCCCTTCATCTCTGTTGCCTGCAGCAGGTCACTGTCACACAAAGCACTTGTGGCTTGACTTGTTATGAATTCACCGCCTTTCATTCTTGTAAGGAAACTTCTTGTTCTTTGAAGTGGGAAAGAGGTTTTGGGGAAAAAATAAGGCTTGTTTCATAATCTTTTAATCTGAACTCTTTACCAAGTTACACAAGCACTGTGTTTAAGGTTCCCATTGTGCAGAAGCATACCTTCGTCCTGTGGTTCTGGTCGACCTTCATCAGATTCTTCTGATCGCTCAGATAATTTGATTATCTCATGTTTCAAATGACAGAAGACTAGCCCAGTCAATTCTTGTTTGGGTCATTACCTACTAGTAGAAGTCAAACAAGGCAGGATGTCAGTCTCACACGGTTCTGTTGCCCTTGCCCTGGTAGGAACACAAATACCCTAAACATAACAAATTTCCTCAGTATGAAGACAAGTCTGCCTCCCTCCACATTACTTTTGTGCAGCCCCCTCCAAAGCACTCTGAGGACTATATTGCATTGCAAATTTACAAATTACCATGTACCAGCTGAGCCATGGTCATTATATTAGCATTACTGTGCTCTGAAACCATATAAAACCTCAAGAAAAGTATTTAACACTGATGCACATTCTTTTGCATTAGATGCAGTTGTAAAGCATGATTGTTTCATCAAAATGAAGGTTGCCTGAGATATTTTCAACAGACATTTTCAGACAGAACACACTGTACCTCAGCTAAGACACAGTTTCGAGTACTACAAACAGGGCCAATCTGCCACAATGCAAAGCTATTATTTTTTAAATTGGCATCCGCAGTTTACACTAACAACTCTCTGAGAACATCCCAACAATACATGCACAGACAGAGTGTACTTCAGCGCACGCACGGAGATGGACAGTCCAAAAAGTGGAAATATATTAAATGCTTATTTTTTTCCTTAGTCTTCAAAGTTAAAGCCTTGTTTGATTCCTTTGTGCTTACCACAGATTTTAGGAAGAAGGACAGCCAGCAGCGGAAGATCAACTGGTTGCGGATTATGCAGAAAAGCTAACCCATATCTGCAGAATTTACCAAAGAATGCTGAAAAGTCTGGCTGCTGTGATAGCAGGGATGCTGTCTACCATCTACACAAAATCATGACAATCAGGGAAGTGACCTGACTACCAGAACGAGTAGTTGACATGCTGAATGGCAGAGCTTTAATCCAAAGGAACCTTGTAGAACAGAAGGATTGGGCCAACAGAAACCTCATGGCATTCAACAAGGAGAAGCACAAAGTTTTGTAGCTGAGACGAAACAACTCCATTCATCATGACAGACTGGGAAGCAACTGAAAAGGACTCAAAAGGGCTTGGGGTGATGGTGGACACCAGGCTGAATGACAGCCAATGCCATATTCACCCTGTGTATACAGCAAATGCCACACCAGGCCACATTTGGAGGGCCAAAGAAGACACTCTCACCATCTGGTCAGCACTGGTGAGAACACACCTGGAATAGACTGTGGCCAGCTGTGAGAAACCAGTTCAACAAGGATATGGAGAGAGAGAGAGGGACTGGCACAGGGCTACCAGATAGGTCAGGGTCTACGAACACAGGACCTGCAATGAGAGGCTGAGAGGAGCTGGGCTTCAGTTTTTCAAGAGATCTCACAGCAGCTTACAACAACTTGACAGTTACAAAGATGACACAGCCAAACCTTTCTCTGCAGTGCCAGATAATAACACTAGGGGCAACACCCACGAGTTATATTTTGCAAGGTCCAGGTTGGACATTAAGAAATACTTCCTCCACAGGAGAGTGTGGCGAAGCACTGAAACACTCTGCCCAGAGAGAGCATAGATTCTCCATCCTCAGAAGTTTACAGGAAGAGTTGGCTGGGCAGAGCCACGGTTGACCTAGCGTCAGGAATATTATGACTGCAGGTGGGAGCCTGATCTCGGTAACCAGAAGTCCTTTCCAACCAGCTTTTCCATGATTCTATGATATTGAAGTGATATACTTCAGAGAGGTTTTTAACCTGGAAAACAGTTCCTTCCAGAACTATTTTGGGAGTGCAGACAATACAACATCCTGCAGTGCAGGAGACGGAAAAAGGTCCATAAGTTGAGTCCAGCATGCAGACTGGTTTCATCAGTCTACATCCATCGCATAGTTTCGGGTCTGTCTACATCTTTCAGAGGACCACTGGACAGATGTTCCCCAGGCCAACTAATCTGCTTGGTTCAGCATAGCAGTACCCACACATACTGGTCAAGGTCCGAAAGCACTATAGCTGTGTTCTGCAATCTGACATTCAAACTGAAGAATTCCCCTACATGGGCTGAACTACTTCTGCATCTAGGCAGTCTCCTGACGTGTCAAAGAAGCAATAGTAAATGGGCTATCAGAGCCCCTGAACTAGGCCCACTGTTTTAATAATACATTGAAAGTGGCCACAGGCTGGTCTCACCTTCCAGGATAATGAGCATCACAACACCCTACTGAGAAATCTCCTGACCAGCCCTTATTGTTTGACTCCCCAATCTGCCCCTTCCTCCCCACATAAAAAGCCCAGGGCAGATCTATACAATGAAGACCAGGATCCTTCAGGCTTCCCTTTGCTGAAGCATATCCTGTCCCTTTCTGAAAAGCACTATCATTCTCCCCCCTCTTTCTATGCCAGTTCCTATAAGCCAGGCAGGAAATCAAATGCTTGGTCTAAATCCCTGCAGCTGTGCATCACTGAATTGCGCAGGGGAGCCAGCCATCCTTCCAGGTCCTCAAAGAGCCCGTGTGCCATATTATAGATCTCCAAGCTTGACACCTCTGAACCAGAGGCATAAGCCTACTCCAGACTTAGCTACAGCTAAGAGCTTTTTAAGAGATCTTTATCCTCTCAGGCATGCCTCCACATGAAACAGTTTCTCATAACTCTCTCCTAGTTTCCTCAGGTTGTACGTGACGAGGCCTTTCCCCCAGTAATTATATCACGTAAATCCAGCTTCTTCAGTGATTTTCCCATGGATATACTCCTCTCCCCTGCTGTTCCTCCTATTATAGAGACCTGCCAAATGAAGTGATCCTTCCACATTTCCCCACCTCTAGTAGGAATGAGAGGCATTTGCATTCAGTACTGTCAGACTCTGATTGTGAGGGCAAATGACAAACCACCTGTCCTCCAAATCAAGAAGATGGATTTTAAAATCATAATATGATTTTTAAAAACATTAAAAATTTTAAGACTTCGTACAACACCCACATTTTGGTTTATGAACCTTTTAGACATAGTCATATCAAATGTTCTTTCGTCTAGATATGTAGAGGATAGAAAAAGGGGGGGGGGGGTGTAGTGAAAGGAGAGACTTACACAGAGAATATCTGTCTGCAGGAGCTGAGTGTTACGTCAAATACAGTAAGACTCGAGATTAAATCAGGACCCTAAACAATATGGTGAATCCCCAAACCAGAAATATTTTACTTTGACTTTCACAGTTGGGTTCTGCCTCCAGGCTTCCAGGCACCCATGAAGCACAGTTCTGTAGTTTTTTCTTTCTCCTTGTGTCTCATTCAGCACTTCTGAAATCTGTGATCAACTGTATTTGGCACATGGGGTGAAAATGCATAGAATAAAAAAAGGCCAAGAAACTGTCTGCAGCCCAAGGTGTTACATTTAGCTGGGCCTTGAACCCTCTCCAATGTTTTCTTCTCCCTTCCACAGCTGGATTGCCCAATGTAATATTTTTTCAGGCACTAAAGAAGATGCTTGTGAGTTCTTAAATCTTTGATCCCTTTCAAAAGAAGTCATCTTGTATTTTTGTCTTTCTGGGAAATATAATCCTAAAATTAGTCTGGTTCTGAGAAGAAACAGAATAATGATGAATCTGGAAATAAAATGCCCACACCCCTTGTAATGGTTTCCAATATGACACTTGGAGGAAGATTACATAATGAAACAAACAACAAAAACATAGAAACATCAGGCAAGCTCAATACCTTCCAGAGTAGTATAGCTTAGTAAAGAAAACAAGCAATGCTGATCCATGAGAGATAGTATGCTTGGGATTAAGTAGAAAAACACAGAAACTCCTTGAAAGAAGAGATTTAAACTGTGGAAACAAACAAGAAGCGAAAAAGTTAATGAAGAAATTCCAATGGACAAGATGAGAAAAGCATGACGTAGAAAAAGCAAGGAATGAGAAAAGCATGCTAAAATGAAAACTTTGAATTGGCAGGCGGTGAGGGAGCTAAGAAGAATAAGCAGAATAGCCATAGTAAGGATAAGGTAAGAATATTAGACTAACAATAAGTAGTCTTCAGAAAAGATGAGGATCACGAGCAACAGAGAAAAGTGAAAAAACAGTCTGATTTGCATGAGCTTTGAGGGACTGCAGAGGGCAGGCAGGGAAATGAAGAAATAGGCATAGATAATATGGTTGCTATTGAGGCACAGAACAAGAGATACATGGAAGGGTTTATCCACTGAACCAAAATTAAGAAGCGCAGTGAACTGTGCTTAAAAATATACATGCCTGTTTTGATAGTGTGGGAGAGAAGGGTCCAGAGCAGAGCACCACTAGTTTTTAAAAAAGTATTTTCTTGGCAATAACAACAAAAATGACACAAATGTTGCTAGTGAGAAAAGAAAAATGAATAGTGAGAATCAGAGGCGAAGAAAAGAATTTCTGTTTTTGTTATCTTTAAAGCAGTTGTATCTCTCCAAGAGAGAGAGATAAGGGAGGTAGAAATAGAATTATTGATGAGTACATGAGCAGACAAGAAAGAAGGAACATACCTGGGTGCTATGAGCATACCAATATCACTGGCCAGGAGCAAAAGTGCTGCTGATAGGGTAAATACAAAGATAACATAGAGGCCAAAAACAATACCCTGGGCACACTGCTAAGAGAAGCACCTCAAAACTGCTAAAAACTGGAGTCAGTCAGTCAGGTTGGAAAAAAAGTGAACTGAAACCCCAGTACCATGATAATGAAGAAGGAAACAAATCTCTGTGTCAAACACTGCTCTGGCAATTTGATTCCTGAGCAAAGCAAGGATGTCTGCAAGTAGAATGACATGGAGCAAGAGCATTGAAGGGCAAAGTGCTACAAAGTGGTTCATCCCTTAATACTTGAGGATTAAGGTTACATTTCTTGCCCGCAGAATCTCTTTGTAACTTGGTGTGTTCCTAACTTGGTGAATTCCACTAACTTGTGTCTGGTGTTTCTCTCCCCAGAAGGTGCAAAGCAGTCACACAGCAGGGTGAAGGAACAAAGTCGGAGGTGCAGAGAAGCACAGCACCACCATTTTCCTCTGCTACAATAGGTATACCATCACTGTCCACTCAAGAAAATGGATATTTTGACCTTACAGACTTCAGCTGTAGCACAAACAGCTCTAGGGAAGACTTTGAAAACAAGAGAATGGAAGTGCTATACTTCCATTCTATAGCTAAAATAAGTTACAGGACAAGGATGAGACCAAGATGTAAACACTCCTCTAGTCTGTTGTCCATAGAACAGAAAGATGTTTTAGAAAGCAATGTTATTGCCTTTACCAGAAAAAATGTTGATGCCATCTCATATGGTAGGAAATCATTTTAAGCTTACAAAGAAACACATAGAGAAAGAGGAATCAGAGCTAAGGAAGAGAAGGCACTGATAAACTCTCTGTGAGACTGAAGAAAGCATAAAACTGAAATGAACCTGAAAGAGTTAATTAGTTATGACCTTGTACATGTCTTAGAGAAACAATCCTTGCAGGTGAATGAACACAAGAGGTAAGTGCATCATAGGTACTTTGATAGTTTCAGTAGCAACATATCTAAATCTGGTTTTGCTGCAGTTTTAAATAAATAAAGCATTCTTTATTCGTGTTTTAAGCTGACCTATAGGGCCCCTGGACAATGTTCAGCAGTCACTCAGAAGTGGTTGCTCTTTATCCATTAGTGAATTCCAGTATGGCAATACTTGTAAGAGTCAGAACTATCCAGATGAGACATTCCACTATAATCTCATGTTTTCACTGACTCAGATCTCCCCAGGGGGAAAAAACTGACAGAATAATTTCATGTTCCTAAGTACAAAGGGAGCTTCCCCCCTGTCCCCCTCCCCCTTAAAATTTGAGAATTATTCTTTGGACTATGGGGGTTTGCAAAGAGGGTGTGTGTACACAGATAAACATGGGCATGTGTATGCTAGAACTACTTCAAAAGAACATTAAGGATACATAGTCAAGCACTAAGTTAAAGTCAGAATTAAAGTTGTCAACATCACTTTCTCTCAGGTTCCCTCTCTTTTTACTAATGATTATTTAGCAATATTATCACATTCTTTTTTTTTTTTTTTTTTCTGCAGGACCTCTTCCTCATTGAGCTCACAAGGTGGGCAGCAATCGTTAAATGGACAGCTATTCAAGATTACCTTTTATTCTCACTATCCAGTGGGTGCTCCATGAGTTAATTATCACATGACTCAAATTCTGCCTTTGAGCTGTTCTATGATGCCCTTATTGTAGTGCACTAGTTCTTCACAAACAATAATAAATACATTTTCACCAAGCTCCTCCCGTGACTAACTGGTATTTTATCACTTGAAGATCTTAAAACAAAAAGTCATTTAATACTCTATACCACTTCATACGTATGCCCACACCATCCTAGGAAAAGCCATCCTAAAGACAAGATTCACTGTCCATCCAGACAGCAAGCCTGGAAGCACAAACCGAGGCGCGGCCAGATGGTACCTCCACATCGCACAGAAAACCACTTGGAGGGTAGGACCCTCTGAAGCAGACTACTTTAAATAGGACCTGCAAGGGACTTACTTACTGAGAAATTTCACTGGAGTTTTTCACAACAGGGAAAAAAGCAATGTTACAATATTCCAAGGACAAGAAATCAATGGCATTTTAAAAGGAGTAGTGTGTTGGAGTGGTGTGTCTCTCTCTAATTAGAAAGACCTGCTCTATGAGACTTCATCTATCTCAAGTTGATGTGAGGAACCTAGGACTACCTATGCAACACAACCACACTTCCCTTCGGTAAGTCACAGAACCACACAAACCTGGCAACACTGATCTACAAGAGACAGGTAAGGAGGAAATAGTCTCCATCCATTCTTCTTTCTCCCCACTTCTGTTATGTAGCGGAAGCACTGCCTAAATTTTACAGCGGAAACTGGGAGTGAGAGGGTGTATGCAGCAGTGTACGAGGGCACTACAGTACCACACTAATATGAATAATAACTTTCACACCCTCAGAATCATGCTAAGGCTGTCACGTGCACATCACCCATTACCACACCAATGACGACAGCATTGATTTCTGTATCACCATGTATTGATGCTGCAATGTACCAATTTGGTCTACACTTTTCTAGCTGTTATTCTGCAGTTCTTTTGGAAGAAGAACAATGCAAGATGAAATGTAACTTTTACAGCATTTTCCTAAAGCCTCTTTACTCTTATATGGAGCTTTTAACTGGGAAGAAAAGGGAGTATATAGAGAGAAGATATGTCAGATTGTCCCTCACATCCAGACGCATCTACAGCAAAGAGCGGAGAGAACATTCCTCAAAACAGGTAATGGGATTCTTCAGCAAGCAAGAGCAGTACAAGTCTCCCCTTCTGCACATGCTTCACTCTTGGAAAAATTGGTGCTGTAAGTTTAAAACTCTCCTTTTGGCTTGCATGAGCTGCATTTCCTCAGCAGATTATCCCTGATCTCACTGCCCTTGGCAGCATTAGAAGGGTCACAATTTTACACGGCTGAACTACTTGAACAATTTCTTCAAAGTATGAAATAAAAACATTCTTTCCTTCAAAGTAGCTACGCATGCTTTCTTCTTTATTCTGTTTGTTCAGTTTTTCTTTTTAAGTCAATAAACACTTTATACCTTGTATTCATTGCAAGAAAAACAAATTCTACTCTATTACCAGTATCTACATTCTGTTTACAGCATCACCTGCTGAAAATAAGTATTTCACATGTGTCTTAAATTCCCTTCTAAGATTTAAGTGCAACCTCTAGATTATTTTCTCCCCAGCAAAAGTTCTAATTGTATTTGACAGGAATGGAGTAGGTAGTGACATCTCTGATTATCTTCTGCCAAGCCTTAAAGAGCTGCTGTGTCCTCTCTCCTAGCTCCCAGGAGAGAACCAGTACAGTAAACATCATCTTCTTAGGTACTACATGTAGCAGCAGGAGATGAATTTGCAAAGGTCACCTAGCAGAAGACATTCCTGCCAACTTTCCTACAAATCCAAACGGTTATTATGAACTATTTAAAGCAAGGTCTACTTATACATGGTGCACTGAACCCAAACTGCATGTTACAGCTCTCTTAGTTATAAATGGATAAGCTTTACCCAGGTGTAAATAGGGTACAGGAGATGGATAAGGGTATTGCTAATATAAGGTAACCAAAAACTTACTCAGTCCTTTTATATGGTCAAAATATGCCACTTCAGCCTATATGAGACCCTAGAAAGATGAAACAGCCATTCTCGAATGTTTTTTCTCTTTCCAACATATATTCTCATACAAGTCTAATAAAGGGGATTACCTCCAACATTGAGTCAACTTCTATTTCTTATTTTTTTGTTTCCTAGACAGACTAATAGGATTATCAGTACTCTATCCTGAAATTCATATTCAAAAGCAATAGCAGCTGAACCTTTGCCATGGAGACCAGAGTACCGTGAAGGTTTTTTTGTGTGGTTCTTCAGAAGGTATTAAAATGCAGTCAATAAACTCATCCAGCAGAGAGAGACTATGAAGGAAAAAGCAATGACATGCCTGTAAGAATCCAGAAGGTCTAGTTGCTCTCAAAAAAAAAAAGACAAAACAGAAAAGCAGATTCCTTTGTGGAAAATCTTAAATGGCTAACAAACCAGCTCATCTGAGGCATATTGGATTAATGCACTCATATCCTCATTTGGTAAAAAGTGTTTTAAAGTTACCATGGGCTCTTCTGCTCTGTGTCAATAGCCTGTTCCTGTCATTCCAACATACTTACCTATTTCCCCCTCTAAGTCATGCCATTGTGCAGGTCCATTTCTCTTTGAGGTGTCACAGCTCTTCTGTTCACGCCTCTGTGCATGCCAGGGGGAGTCCTGCTCCATTTCAGTATGAAAGCTGTCTTCTCCTCCTGCACTCTCCTGAGAGGTCTACGGTCACTTCTGAGATCTCCATCCCTGTATCCAGCACTGCAGTGCCCAGGAGCAGTAGCTCCAAAGAAAGGCTTACTGAGCCCCACACCAAGACCAAACAGTGCTCTCCAGCCTGAAGGTGAAGACCAACAAAGAGATGGAATATGTTCGGTGAAAAAGGGGTGCTTGGAAGAAAGCACAGTTTTTTAATAGGATAATAACTCTGACCATGCTCAGATTTGTTTTTATGAAAACAATAGAAGAGATATATGTCATAGATAGGCAACTTTCATTCAAGTCTTCTAATACCTGGATGTTCCAGATCTGCTTCTCACATAGAAATACCCCCAAATGGACTGATTTTTTTTTAAGCTGCAGAACAATATGCTTTTCTCCAGTGTATTTCTCAGAAAGGCCAGGAACAAACTTGCAGAAAATAGGGTGAGTCTCTGGCAGACCTGCAGCCTAAAAAACTTCAGCCTCTAAGTTCAGCGAAGTTATGAGCTTCACTAATTTGAAGTTCTGGGCATTATCAAGGAGAAGTCATGCAACGACCTCCAAGTAATATATTTCTGATGCCCAACGTAAGAAATAGTATAAACGATTAAGAAGGAAAGAAAAATTGAAGTTAAATGGCTAGATCTTGCCCTTATAAGCAGCAAATCAATCTAGCTTACTTCAGTGGGCTCTACAATTACAAATGAGGGAAGAATCACCTGGAGTTTTTTAAGCTCTGTTTTCAGACTTCTGCCTCTTTTGGCTGGCTGCCTGCGAGAGTCTGCATCTCTGAAACAGCCTCCCTGATGCACTGTTTCCTGAAAACAAAGAATACCGAAAGGCAAGCATAATTATTCTCATCGTTGGATACTTGAAACAAACGGCAGGAGACATAAATTATGAGAAGACCTATAAGCCTGTATCTGATGAGGAATAATAAACTATTGTAAAGACAGAGGAAAATTGAAGTGCAAAGGCATGTAACATTTTACACATTAATAATGTAATCAAACTTTCTAAGATCACAGATCTTTCTCATTTTTTTTAGAAAGGGATCAGAACATTTTGCCTTAGGACATATTTTATCTGGACAGCTTCATCTACTGTCATTACCAGGCGACTGTAGGATAACAGTCCTTTTACTAATTGACTTATTTAACCTTAAAGCACCTAAATAATTTTTTAGCTATATCCTGCAGAAAGTCCAGCATTCACAGCTGAAAACAGTTCATTATCAGTTTTTTTAAGTATGTGTGAGTTTTAAGTAGCATTTGGGGCTTATTGTTAGCACAGACACTCAAAAGGCTAAATATACCTTGGTATATCATGAACTAGCATTGCAGTCACCACTGGAGTTCATTCTGTAAAACACAATTCCATTTCACCTTTCTCTAGCCCCAGTAAAGCATTTCAGGGGTCTCCAGAGGCCCAGAAGGATAACAACAAGACCTTATTTTACAAAGCTGATAGCTGCAAACCTCTTAGATGCACTGGGTTTTCCCCATGGCTTAGATGCCAGGAATATTTCAGTGCTTGTGGACTACGTTGCTAGTAACATATTCATTTTTCATGTACATGTTTATGTGCGTGAACAGAAAAACTTTAATCTTTCTAAGAATTTTGGAAAAACAGCTCAAGTTTGGGGTTGTTTTTTATTAGAAAGAAATGGGATACACAATAGGTTATTTAGATCAAGGTCACTGGGACCAGTATAATAATTTTATTTGCAGCAGGATGAAGACTTGACCCACATCCCTGTTACTATTTTGGACCAAAAAAAGGCAAATTTATAAAAAGTATTATTTCAAGACTAAAAAGTCAAAAACAAAAAATAAAGAGGTCATTGTCAGACTGCAAATAATCTTTTATCAAAACAAAAAAAATTAAAAAATCTTTAATTACCCCTGCTAATTACATGTACCTAGACTGTCATTCCAAATTCTCTTTCATCCAAGTGTCGCTCATACAGTTGGCCTGAAGTCTGTGGTGCACACTAAGCCTTCAGCATTTCAGATTTTATTTACTACAGCAGCACATGTAAGCTAGAATCCAGAAATGTACTGGTCCAGGAGGAAGGAAAAGGAAAGAAGCTCTATGTCCAGCAGGCAGTCACTGAGTTGAGGAACCCAAGTTAGGGAAACTGCAGATCTTCATAGATTATGGTAAAACATACCTGCTCCATTCAGTCTCCAGAGGCCCTGCCATGATCAGTGTCAGGGTAAGAAAAACAGGTGGACAAAAAAAAAAACAAAACAAAAAACAAACAAACAAAAAAAAAAAAAAAAAAAAAAAAAAAAAGGCTGCAGGAACTGATTTTGCCATGCATGAGATCATTTAGTGCTTGAACTTTCCAGATTGAAGTGGTTATGCAGACTACCGCAAAGAACAGTAAGACAGCCAGCAATTCCCCAACTTAAGGTTGGCTGGTTAAACAACATGTTTCATCACAAAATTCTTCAGTCTCTTCAAGATTGGGCATAAATATAGACCCATGACTCTATTAAATTACAAACTTATTTAAAAACCATGCCTGATTGCAGCTTTTGAGTGGGGTGCAGCCTGAAGCACGCCCGTAATCTCCTTGCTGAACATCTGCCTGGCACACAGATGGACTGAAACAAAAGCACACTCCATGCATTTACCCCCCCTCCAAGCAACTAGTGCCCAGGCTTCCAGGAGGACGCTCCATCCCAGTCCTCCACTTCCCAGTAAACACAGTGGAGGTCTAAGCACTTCTGAAAAGTCTTGACCAAGCTAACTAGTGTCCTGAACACTAACAAGCAACTCCTATACTCTTACTATTAACAATAAATGAATAGTCTACCAGTGCTGGGTGAGTGGATTGCAGCCCCGTACGCTTATGAAAATATCTGAGTAATCTCAGCAGTATGTGCCAACCCTCAATGTGTTGTTTTTAAAGTGCTGTTATAGTTCACTGCATGTTTAATTTTTCATAGTTTATAAATTTATAACCATTGCTGTTTGTGGTGTAGGAAGGTCAGGAATCAGAAGGTCGATATAAGATCATTTTACGGTCTAACCCACAAATTATTTCTTCTGTGGTGCCAGCTAGAGAATAGAGTTGAGGAAGCCTGCAGAGCTTTCTGAGGAGAAATAACACTTTTCTAAGAGTGGCCAATGCATTCATCAAGAATTCTTCAGGCTGCCTCAGATGTGGGGCAGAAGCTCAAACAGCCAGTCTCCCAGAGAGCAATGAACTACCCCAGAGCCACTGCTAGCAAGATTCAAACAAATGGTGATAAAAAACAGCTAAAACGAATACAATACCAAGCGTATTGACAGTACTGTAGCATCAGGATGTCCATGACCCTAATCTTGACCTCTGCTCTGTGCTCCCTTGGAGCCTATGGGGCCTTACTTTGTGTGAGCCTTATTTTGAGCCACTTGCACCTACAGCTGTGTTTCTGCCTCCCCTTCCTTTGCTCCTACTCCTTTCCACAAAGGAGGGATGGTGGCCCCTGCACAGCCCCTGTGCTCTAGTGCTGTGACAGGCAGAAAATAAGCTGGGTTTTGTATCTCTTCCCTTTGATTGGTGACATACCACTTTGTCAGAGAAAAAGGGATGAGGTGGGACAGAGAAGGATATTGTGTATGTGGACTTGAATACCCAGCAGAGAAAGAAAACATTTTGGGGTGTGGAGATTTCTATAGGAGAACGGGCTTCATGCTCCGAATGGAGAGAAGCTCACATCCTGGGGAATCTTGCTGGGGTGGAGGACGTCGCTACAGGGAAGAAGATGCAAAACAAGGGACCTCAGCGCCCAACTGGGTGACAGCCTCTACCTCAAAACAAAGTCTTGAGATGACTTTTGAGATCAGCTCAGCTGGGCTCCATCAGTGATTACATGCCTTCAGTAGCAACTAAGGATGATGTTTTGCTTGATTTTTAATGGAAGTTTGACAGAAGACATCTGGATCTTCAGCATCTCACATGTTCAACTGTAGCCAAAGGGATATATCATCATTCAGAAAACTAATGGCATAGATAGTGCTCAAAGATGACACCCCTACTGAGATCCTCTACCCACAGTAGAGAGAAGGGCGCTAAACATTTGTGCCTACATCCCCAACCACATATTCTCCAGCCACAAGATTAATTTTGGATGAGCTCTATACACAGCACATATGCTCAGTTCTTAAACAAGCCCCAGAACTGTCCATGCCCTCACTTTGGCACAAGAGGTGTTACTAGAGCCCAAGCAGTACAACTGGAATAGCTCTCCTGGGTGGCACATCTCTCATCCCACAGGGCAGCTGGTTTGTTTGTTGCCTTCAAAGACATACTGCCTTGGCAGACGCCCAGCAGAGCCACATCTTGTGGTCTCTGTTGCCGCTTGACTGTTTACTGCTCTGTCATTTACCAGCAACATTTCACTGGATTAGGCCCAAAACATGAAAAAGCTGATTGCAAGATGACCACAGACAGAGAAGACATTTCCCAGTCAGGTACAGGAAGACCAAAATCTGCCCCTCTCCTAAGGCTACCTTACTCTGCAAATTAACCATTTATATACTGTGGGTCTGGCTGGGTTTCTCTCAGTAGCAGTGTGCAATTAGCAGTAAAGAGCAATCAGTCTTCTTAAAAGTGAAGTATTGATCATGCTAACAGTAGGAACACAGAAAGTAGACAAAGCAATTTTAGAATAAAAGTCTTTATTTTGTGTCCATCTGCCTTTATCATTGCATAACAACACCAAGGTCAGCCTGACTTCTTCAGATGCACAGCAGAGAACCGCTTCGGTCTGAGCAGTCCCCTAATAGTTCCCTCTTTTGGAAGGAGAGGATCTCTTTTTACCCATCCAGAGTTCCTCTGCTCAGACCAGCTCCAGCACTTCCTCTGCACCTTTAGCTGCCTTCTCTATTCCTGCTTGTTTTCTCAACAGTCCTGATTTAACATCTCCATATAGCAACTGTCCTTCTGGCTTAGTTAATACACCTTGTCCGTAATGCAGAGCAGTTGCATTTTTATGATGCGCTGTATTCTGTAAATACTGGTGGAAGGTTATGTTATAGAGACATACGTTAATTCACTGTCAAGTGGCTCAAGGTTTAAAGCACCACAATACCATCGAATTAAATTAATGCAAAGTTGGATCAAAGTCAAGATATACCTGCAAATTTATATGTGGAGAAATGACTTTTTTAAAAAGACCTATTCACAGGGGCTGATATTTAAAGATTTTCTTAAAATTATTTACTCAAAGAATACATATTTGGAATAATAAAAATACAGAAAACAAGACTCTCCAAATATTCTAGAAAACACGGAGTATAGACACTTAAACTCGTGTCTATTTCTAGCGTTTCATTTATTTTCTGTATGTGATACACAAAGAAATAAATGTGCATATTGTCTGTAGTGGCATTCATTGCATACAGATGATTTCCCTTCTGAGGAACATTTTGGATATAGTTACTTGCAGCTCTCTGGGAGGACTTTATAATGTCTTCTTTCAAAAGCAGTTGTTTACATTGCTCTTTTAAGGCCCATTCCTGCCACTGTTCATAAATGCATTGGGACTGCTCACCTGCACATGGCACAGTCTAAGCCTTATCAGATACTTAGGTAAATAAAGGAGCAGATGACGCAAGGCAGAAACCTCACAACACGCTGTTGCATGAAGACAAGCCCTCCTGTGATGATGCGATGGGAGGACGGAAAGGTTATGCACATACCACTTCATATGCAGCAGCTGTCTGATGGGCATTTACTACAAGACCTGTCTGGGTCTGCAGAAAACAGGACAGGAAGAACTTTTAATAAAGAGTATGAAAAAGACAAGTTTTCTCTTAAACACTTGAAGGTTCTGCTATATCTTCCATACTTTGAAACCTATACACTTTGGACTGGGATTGCTTTACCCAGAAGTATGGTAACGTATCTTAGCAACAGTGGCAAGGGGGAAGACTTACTGTACTGTAAAAGAATTAAAACAAAATGTATATAGCTGCTGACTGTTATAAATACATCCCTACCACTCTGAGGGGGTGTTCAATTATACTCCTGATTACTTTCCACATTTCCTTTTTCAAAGGGGTGGGGGCATTTCTCTAGTTTTCAGCTCACCCATGAAGAGCCCTAAGCATTTTAACTCCCCTTCAGCTTCAGCTCCGACTAGACAGGCCTTACAGTATAACCTGTCACTGTCCCAGCTACATTAGAAAAAGCCATTACTGTAGCACCCTGGAGATAACCTCTTTGCGTGAGCCACGCTGCCATTCCCTCAGGTGTTGAGCTGCCATCAGCCTCGAGCAGCATTTTCCAGTTCTGTCTAGAGCAGGTGAGACTAGACGTACCGGGACCGCAATATTTCACATTCCTACTTGTCAGGCAAATAGAAAGCTTCCTGCAGCGGTGGAAATTTGCACAATTTCACCTTTTACTAAGATATGTAGTTTCCTACGAGTAAAATAACCTCCTGAGCACAAAGCTTCATCTATGCCCCCTACCCAGGTGGAGCCCCTTGCAGGCTTCCCACCTCCCCAGCTGCGGCAAAGCGAGGTTAAGAGCACTACAGCACTTTCCTCCTCCCTGCAGAGAGCTCTGTGGACAGCAGGGACAGGGACCGCATCCACCTCCCGCTGTGGGTGCAGAGGAAAGCACTGAGCTGCACCAGAGGCGCCGAACTGATCTAAGGGGGGAACTACCAAATGAGAGCAAGGGCTACAGATTTTAAGTGAGAGCCGGAGTACTGAAAACATCAGCGAAAAAAGTGAAAACACCTTTTTTTTTTTCCTTCAGCAAAGACAGGTGGGTTCCAATTTCTTTTTTAAGGGTTATTGGCTGCAAGCAGCTCTGGCAGTGGCTACGAATAACAGCCTCACCTGAATACTCTTCCAGCAAATAGTTTGCTCAGCCTTCCTGGTGGTGAAAACTAGTACTGTCCACCTCATAGGTGTGAGACACTTGGAAATCTTTCAGATGATTTTTCCTCTCCCAAGGGAGGGAGTCCTTGCTGTTTACTATGGCTAGGGAGGGATCTCAGTCCATGTAGCCTGGAGATTTACACACAAGGACAGACCAGGTGGTTGCCCAGGACTGCAAATTACTTGGGGGATCCTGAGAGTATGCATGACTTGAGCTGGACGTTTGTCACTTTATCTACTACAGGAGGAGCAAGGAACAAACAAACAGAAAGCGACTCTGCTTAGACTTGCCCAGTGTTATTTTTCAAGGCTTTTGGACTATCTGCTCCATCTCATGATCTATCTGGCACTGTCATTACTCCAGAGGTGTACAGACTAATTCCATCCTAAGTGTTCCCATCTTTCGAAAGGCCACACTTGACTGCTGTTATTAATTCCGTGCATGATGAAGACATTTAAAGCCTCACAGGCTTTCTAACAAGCGGACGTCTTTCAAGCCTCGCTCTTATTAGTACAGCAGATGAATTTCCACACGCACATACACACGCCCGCTGCTCACACCAGACGCCGCCGCTGTGAAACGCGGCAGCTCTCACCCGCGCCGCAGGCACACGCTGCCACGGACACCCGTGCGGGAGATGCGCCCGCGTCCCCGAGTGACATCGCACTCCCACCTCCTCCTCCTCCTCCTCCTCCTCCTCCTCATCATCATCATCCTCATCATCATCATCATCATCATC
>VXBL01006464.1:48194-60004 GCA_013400195.1 Aramus guarauna | reverse complement strand
CAGGGTTTTTTTTTTTTTCTTTTTTTCCCCTTTTTTTTTTTTTTTAAGCTACTTGGCATTGTGATTGGGTGCTTTGATAGATCTTGCCGGTGTCCCCGGGAGAATCACTCGGAATCTTCCTGCTAAACTAAGTGATGGCTAGGCAAAACCTGCTGCTTCTTTCGGGAATTCATGTGTTATTCATTAATAACACAAAGAACGTGTGTGTTTTGAATACTGTTTTCAAGTACACCGTGTTTTCTTAAATCTCCCCCATCTGCCTTCACCAGCATTGCTGAAGTTTTGGGTTTTTTTTTTTTCTTTTTTGCAATGTAGTTGCTTTCATCTGTGTCATGAGATCCCAGGAGGAGCGGTGCTGGGCTGCTGTGGGGGGATGACTAGTCAGCTGAGTGGGGATTAATTTCCTGAAAGCCCTCGGGGCTTTCCCTCAGAACTTCGTGTCTGCTTCGGGAGTTTAGGCCCTTGCGTTCCCAGGCTACACAAAAATCCTAATTCTTCTGCTTTAGCTCCCCTCTGTAATAAAAAGCCAATGAATGCCACAATGCCTAGCCAACAGGGAGTGTTCAGCTGTCGTTACATTTTTGGACTTCTATGAGCTCACTCTTTATTACACCTTGAATGTAAGAAGATTGGTCACATCGTCACTCTAATTGAAATGTATGGCAGTAGGATCAATACATGTATTGAGAAAGGGTGGCGTTGTTTTATGATCAATAAATGGAGGGGTTTAAAAAAAACAACAAAACAACCAAACCTAACCAAGTCTGATGTATCAAGGTGTGGCCTGATAGCCACAGAGGCCATGAAATAATTTTTCCTTTGTGTTGTGTGCTGCATATTTGACTAGTTCTATTAGTGTGGCATTGTGTGTGCTTCATTACTCCAGGGAACATTCAGTATTGGTTTCTGCCAGAATCAAGGTACCGGATTTGATTGGACTAATAATCTAATTCAGTATGTCTTAAATGAAAAAAATAATTTTAGGTAGAAAGAGTGACTATCAAGCATATAATCTTCTTACATGTCTGGGGGGATTCTGAAATTGGAAGAAATGGAGAAGGAAGAGTATGACAGGCTTTTGATAATGTGACTGGAGGTCTAAGAGGAAGAAATGTGCTGCCCTCTGTGCACCTGGAGGCTTCACTTATGCTTAACAGCTAGTATTACTTGTATTACATATGATGTAAGGTTTCAGATAAACTTGCCTCAATGATGTTGCTATCTGGGGAAAAAAAAAAAAAAGCTCCAAATCTGGTTGCAAAGCTTTTACTATTTTGAACTAGTTCTGAGTTCTTGCAAAGTTAATTATTTAAAAGACCGCCACTGGTGTTTAGCACATGTGAAGTTTTATTCACGAGTAGGCCCACTGAGGTTGTAAGTAAGGCTATGAATGCGCTTGTGTTTCCAAAATCAGATCTCAGCGTGTAGTGACTCAGTAGAGTGCTGTTAAAATTTATTCTCTAGTTTTGATGGAGACGAATTTGTTATCTGGTTCCCTGCCTGAAACTGGAAGACTTAAAGATCACAAATGTACTTGTTTTTCTGCTTTGCAATGAATAGTATAAAGCTGCAAAGCTGCTACAGGCTAGTGCTACTTGAGTCTTTCACAGTGATGATACTAAAGGCAAGTGTCTCGATGCTGCCAAGCCTTGGGATCGTGTTAAACCCCTTGGGCAAGTAGTCGCTGGAGTCAGAGTGGGCCATGGTCAGGTGGAAAAAGGGAGATGTCTCTCATGGATTCCAATGCTCCTCCCAACCTGACCTTGCCTCGTGTTAGGAGCTGCAGTGTGAAGCGATGCTTGGACACCTTCCTTTACTCTTGTGCTCCTCCGGCATGGGACTTTCCCCCAGGCTAACTCCTTTCCTCACCCAGGCCTCTCCCAGGACTGCCAAGCCCACGCAGGGGGTAACGCTGCCCTGACATATTGCCAAGGAGGAAGAAGGATACTGGCAATGTAGAAGAGCTGCAGAGCCGCACGGCTTTGCTTCCGCGCTGTCGGAGCAGAAAGGTGGATGGCAGAGCTGCCGCTCCAGACAGCGTCACAGAGCGGGGATGGGTAAATGCAAACAAGGCAGTGGTGGACCAAGACCAAATAGCAGGTTGTCAAAAGAGGCACAAGACTTAAGGTCGTGGTTATGATAGTGTTGGCGCCTGGTAACTTTGAAAGTGTGTGCGTTAAGTGTTGAAAGTTACTGTGCCAGTGTGGGGAATGAGCATTTGTGAAAGATTTCAGCACTACTGAGCTTCCTTTACTGTTCAATTGCATTTTTAGAACTTTTCCTTTTTTAATTTTCGTTCTTGGAAGGAAGCTACTATGAAACAATTTTGGTTTTTGGGTCATTTAAGGCACGCTGTTTGGCTTTCATTCCAATTCTGATTTGTCATATAGCAGATAAACACAGCACAGAACTGAGTTTCACAATGGCAGTTCTGAAATACTTGTTCGACGATATAAAAATAGAGCAGCTGTGTGAAGTCAAATTTCTTTTACTTTCAAGAGAGGAAACTACAGTGCAGTCAATCCAGTTTTGCAAAGTGTTTGCAGCCAAAGTGTTTCTGATCATTTCCAGTTCTATAATACGGTATCCTTCCTAATTGTATCAGATCTCCCGACTAGCTACCAGGTCAGCGTCAACTGTCCTTACCCCGAATAATTCTCATTCATTCACATGCAGATCTACTTAAGATCTACAGATCTACTTAAGAATTGTGTGAAAGGTAAAAAAAGAAAATATATTGTATTGAAGACTGTGTTATATTTGTCTCTTATTTCATGGATGTATTATTATGTATGCAACTTCTGATGGATTATGTGCTTTACCCCTGTCTGTATAGGTGCACTTCTTCCATTCCAGATTTGAATAAGAGGTGACGAGAGCCCAATATGAATTGTGTGCACTGTTATTACTTCTTCTTTCTTTAAATAATCTGATGGAATTCCTTTGCTCTATGTTTTATTATTTTGCCTGCCCTGAGATTATAAGCACTGTGAGGAATTGAATCAAAGATCATTTAGGGGTTTTTCCACTATCTTCACCACAGTTCTCTTCATATTAATTTTGTTTCTCCCACGAGCCTCTGACCAATAGAATAGTCAAACTCTCAAAGCACCCCATGTTCTTCACAGTTTTCTTGAAGTCCATCTGGACTGCATTAAATGTTTGCAAAGAAAATACCATTGCCTCTTGTGCTAGTCCTCACTGTATGAGGTAGCTGTAGTCTTGCATTTCCAAATTGTGTTTTTTATTGAGACCAGGTAAATGTTATTCCTGCAACTTCATTGCAAAGAAAGGCTGGGCATGTGCCTCCTGAGAGCTGAGAGTCACGTAGCTGTGGTCTGATTAGTGAGTAGTGACACCACGATAGGATCTGACTTCTGCTCTGAATGCTACGGCTCATTTTTTGAAATTTCAGTGTCAATTTTTCACTCTCTGCATGAAGAGGTTTTGTCTGTTGTTTTTCCTAATGGCAGCTTGTTCTGTGCAGGGGGTGAGCAAAAACCTGTCCTGTAAACTTGCTCTGAAGTTTTAAGGTCAATGTGAATGTTGGGTCTAAGGGCCTTCCCTGTGAAACACAAACTGCTATTTCTATGTAATAGGTGGAAGGCTATCTTTCCTTCAATTTCTTCCAGCTATTAAAGAAAAGAGGATGTAGAAGGATATATATTACACACCTCGAGTATGTTACGGACTCTTAAAACTTACAGCTTGGTATTTTGAAGATGATGAACACACACATTAGCAACTGCTGAACGTGCAGCCATTCTTCCTTAATTTTTGATAGCTCTTATTACGGAGTGTTGGAAGGAATGAAGACTGTGAGAAAAGATTCAACTGCTCTTGTAATTTCATCGCTTCACTAGTCTTGCTATATTAGGTGATAAGGGCCTGATTTCTGGAGCTGTGTTATTCCCTGAGAAGCTAAGCTCTGCTTTCTTAATTTTGATGAAAGGGACTTTACTGTCTTTCTAGATACAAGAAGTTTTGAAAAAGTGATCGATCCAGATTCAAATACCAGAAGACAAGCTCCAACTCAAGCCTCTCTCTCTTTCTTTTTTTAAATATTAATTACGTGGGTCTTTTGTGTTTGTTTTTGAGCTCTTTATAAAAGCTGAAAAAAAGGAAGGGTTGAGGACCAAAGAGGAGTGCTGTGGCATACTGAGTATTTTGAGGTGGCAGCGTCAAAATACCTCCAGATCCCTCTAATGGAAGTATTATTGAAATGCAAAATATTCCCGTTGTTAAGTGATGAGTTGGATAGATTTGGTTGTTGTTGTTGGATGCCTGCTAAATAAAAAGGACAAGGACCTGAAAGTCATAAGAGACAGGACTAATACAGTGACGTACTGTGGTGCGGTGGGGTGTAATGTATTTTTGCCCAAAGACAAAGCAAACAAACATACCAGGTTTCAGTTGACAGAAAGGTCCCTGCACTTACAAATTAGCATTCTGGCACCTCCTTCCGTACAAAATTAGCCCTCGCAAAAGGGACTGCATGGAGGTAGTGGAGCCTGTACTATAAAAATAACCCAAAACACAAGTATTAATTGCAATGCAGTCACCTTGAGTGTAGCACAGTTAGTGTGTTGTAGCAAGGCTTTGCCTTGCTGTGTGTGTAAGTGGGCTGCAATGGGCTGCGATGTCTGTGCGCTGAGTGACGCTGAGTGGAAGAGGCTCATCATAGTCGTTCCTCAGGATGTGCTCCTTTCCAGGGTCAGCTGGATTGGAGCCCCGCTAACTGCTCCTTTTTGAAGGTGCTTTTTCTCCTTTGGAGAAATGGCGGAAGCTTTATCACCCAGGGTTGCCAATTGTAGCAGTCCTGTGTTCAGATCTGGTGGGCTGGGGCAGAAGATAAGTTGTGAGGAACAGGAGTGGTGGCACTAGGTGTCAGGTTCACGCTTTTTACCGGTCCTTGCACTTCATCCCTATTAAGGCAAAAGTAATGGTTAAATTTGGAGAGAGCAAAGTAGAGAATGAACAAGTAACTATTTTGCCTGTTATTAAGGAGTAAATTAGTTCAGGTCTGGAGTAGAAATAAAATTAAAACAAGCCCGTGGGCAAACAAAAGCCTGTGTGGAATTCCTTTATGTTTGGATGTTTGGGATTATTAAGGAAGGAGTCTTTTTTTTTTTCTTGTGTGTTTTTTGTTGTTTTTTCTTTTTCCATTTTTTTTCCCTTCCTCTAAGCAGAGGGCAGTGAGCTCTTGGGGATAGTGTCTGGCAAGACAGATTTAAAAACTACTACACCCTGCAGGGGCCTTTATTTTTGTGAAGGGCACTTAGGACTTTGAGTCTGTGAGGACACATTAGCTATTGCATTGCTTCCATGTTTTATTATCTTTGAAAATTTCTCACTTATTGTAGGTGAAGCGAGTCTGACCTGAAATGTTATCTGGTCATTGTCAAGTATAGCTACACTTGAATAAGGAAGCTGCTACAATAGCATACCGTTGCACATTTGCGTCTCCAGTGTGAATCAGACATACCTCTCTCCCTTTTCTTGCTGGCTGTAAAATACAGATTTAATCATAATTTGTGTAAGTAAATGAAGGAACTTGTTGCTCCTATTATTTCTGCCCAGGCTGGGACTCGAGATGAAATCTTCAAAGTAAAGGAGGCAGCACTTGGCTGCTCCAGAAAAAGGAAGTGTTTTTTCCTGCCGTTGATGGGACTGTCATACATCGTGCTGCTTTTCAGCCTGGTTTTGCTATGTAGACCTGAGCTCATGAAGCAAACGCAGTACATGTTCTACTGATACCAGGTTGCTGTTAAAATCAAAAGTTTTACACTTTAATTTGTATCAGTTAGTTCAGCGTCCTTTAAAGCACTTGAAATAGCCCAGGACTAAAATAGATTTTATTTTAGCTAGTTAGTTGGGTATCTGTCTTTTTCTCTGCGTATGCCCACATCGCAGCCACCTGTGTGACTGGATTGTGGCGTTAAAGAGCTGAGCTAGTAGAAACCAGCTAACTCGGGCTGCTAACAGCCTAGTTGTGCCAACGGGGACCTCCGCACCAGTGATCTGCTGTGCTTTCCTGGCTGGCTCCACAACACGCAGCGAGCTCCGTTACTGCTGGCAGCACCTGAGGTAGCTCGAGCACGGCCGCGTCGGCTGCCTGTTTTGGTTTTGCTACGGCAGCGTGCTCCAGGCGTGGCTGTCCGATGGGCTTTTGGGCACGCTCGTCTGAGGGCGGGCATGGGGCAAAGTCAGCTCTTGTGCCTTCGGACAGCCTTGGGCGAGAGTCAACATTTGCTCCCTCTTTTGTCAAAGGCTGATAAAATAATATTTTTTCTTTTTTTTCCCCCTTCTCTCTCCTCCAACAGAGTTGTTCCCTCATTCTTCCTTTTGCCTATCTCTCCTTCTTCTGCTCTTGCTGCCTTTTTATTTCTAAGAGTATATTATGGGGATGGTGGTGGGAGACACATGTTCTGGAGCTTGGTTTTGGTTTTGTAAGTCCTTCTTGAATAGATGAAACCTGTGGAGTACGGCGGAGAGGGAATTTGAGGAAAATAAGCCAAATGGGAAGGAAAAAAAATTATTCGAGTGAAAATTACAATTCATTGAATACAATTAATGTGTCATAATTAAAAGGCTCTTTTGAAGGGAATCTGTTAAGACAGTAATTGCACTCTACAATCTTTTTTTCCCTCACCACTGCTTACTAATAATTTGAAATAGTGAAAAATAAATTACTTGTAGATTTTGTCCTCTTTGCTCAGCTTGTGAGTACTAAAATTAGTTGATTTTATTTAGCTTTATGGTTGGTTTATTTTTGTACCTACTTACTAGCAAAAACTGCTGTTAAGCTAGACTGCATGTGTTTAGGGAAAACGCTTGTCTCAAAGTCCCGTTTTATTTTAAAAGAGGGAAGGTATTAATGCTGCAGTAACACTTGGTAAGCTTCTCCTTAAAGACACAAATGGATCCATTCCTAGGGATCGAAACCCACTTGGTAGCGCTACTTTTGCCCACTGGCATGTTTGGGGTTTTTTTTAAAGAAAAAAAGATGACAACTCAAGGACCAAGAGTCACCCATCCGCTTGAGGGAGGGAGCGTAAGCCTTCTCGCATTAAAGGCCAACTCCTGCCATTTGACGGGGAAAAAGTAATCGCCTCCTTTTGGCGGCTGTCTCCAGATAATTCCTTGATATTTGTTTGTGGATCTGCCTGTGAGAGGTGTGTAGATGAGTGTCTCGGAGCCCACCGCGGCGTTGCCGTTTGTGCTCAGGCTCACGTCAAGGCCAGATGTGAGAATTTTCTCGCCCACCCAGGCTCGCTCTGTTTCTCACTTTGCTACCGTAGGAAGCTTCGTACCAGAGAAGATCAGCCATTTGGGGCTTCTACAGAAACAGAAGGCTTACGTGCTAAGCCATCGGATGGAAGGTTGGGTGCTGCGTGTCCCACCTTGAAAATTTTATTGTGGTGTTAGGGGTGAAAAAAATACATCGGTCGGCAGCAGGTAAATTTTGAAAATTGCCTTTGGCAGCAGGTAAATTTTGAAAATTGCCTTTGGCAGCAATACTTTTGGCACAGAAAATAGTGTACTAGGATGCCTATTTCAACTGCAGGCTTTGGATCTATTTTCAAAATTGTGAATTTGTGAAATCTTGAGGGAGGTTTTTTTCTCTCTTTTTTTTTTTTTTTTTTTTTCCTTTTCTTTTTTGGANTTTTTTTTTTTTTCTCCTCTGCTTATTTGGAAACTTTACTTCCGAAATTCCCTTATGATACCTGTTGATACAGAAACCTAGACTGACAGTGTTTGTGGCATAAGAAATTAACAGTTGTAGGATCTTTGTAAGGCAGAGCACGCTATGCCAAATTGGAAGGCCCTTCAGAGCAACGTTGCCATGCTGCTTAAATGTGGTGTGGAAAGACCTTTGCTTTCATTCACTGTGCTGTCTAGTAGACGTCTGCTATGGGTAAGAGTGAAATGTGAGGCATGTCAGAAAATGATTCATCAGTCCTACTGATGCTTTTCTGTGACTAAAGAGATTTTTATTTAATTCATTCATTTTTCTTGGTGACTCTCAGGTTGCAAATAAGGCAGAGGAGTCCAAAGGTGGTCACACTTTCAAAAAGTCTGAGAAGTGCTGTAGTAAGAAAACATCTGATGCAGTCACAGTGCTTCAGTTTATCTGTCACAGAATAATCTTCTCATTACTTCACAGATGCAAAGTCCTTCAGGGAATAACACAAACATTTCACATGATCCAACGTGCCAAATTTTTGCATTTGGACTGCTGAGATAAATAATGCATGGGAAGGGGAAAAAAAAAAGTTCAGAACATTTCTCGGCAGCTGTAGTCATGAATGCTGGCATGTGTTACATGTTCCAGCTAAAGTGAACTTTTATTTGCACTCTGCGGAGCCTTCAGGTTCACCTTTCCTTGGCAAGTGACTCAGTACTGGTGATACTATCTGCACATTTGTGTTCAGGTTTGGAAGTCTTCCGCATAGAAATGTGCATGACGTTTGCTGTTACCGATGGGTGAACTTCCACAATTCCAGCGGCCTGAGCACCATCAGCTCCAGTGTGTAGGCAGCAACGTGGCTGCACTTGCTGCCTTCCTCGCAGTGTATAAAATGTTGGAGCCTTGGGCTGCTGTAGGACCTGAGGTACCATCGTCACATCATGGGTTGTAACCCCTGGCCAAAGTAGAAGATACGTTACTCCTACATACAGGTTGATATTTGGAGGAACGGGTAGAGGGAAGCTGTCCTCTGTGTGATGTTGCAGTGCATAGTAGCAGACTTCATCAACCCGAGAGCATAAAAAAAAGTCTTTTAACTTCCTGCCCTACAAACTCAACCTAGTATCTGGAAATAAAGCTGTGTTCCTGCACGCCTCTGTGTTCTCCTGTGTAATAAAGATTTTTATAGTGGAACTTGGTTAACAATTGTAATGATGTATGAGCCACAGGCGAAGCTAGTTCATTTCCCAGAGCTGCTGCCTCTACAGTATTAGCCAGGGTAAAGAGTAAAGTGTGCATGTTTGAGAAGGAGAGAGAGAAATAAATGAGTTCAATAGTAGAGGGAGAAACACTGCTGCTTTAAAAAAAAAAAAAAAAAAAAAGAAATTCTCACTTGAGAATCAAATCTACCTTTTAAATTACCCTGCCAAATTCTAAAGTAAAAAAGTTAGAATAAATATGAGTAACAAAGATTGTTCTTATTTTTAATAAATCAAACACATTATTGTGACGTTGCTTAACATTATTTTTTTTTCCTTTTTTTCCCCCAATCAAATAGTCTTGTATTATGGAGTGGAAAACTGCTTTCTGTGTGTTTGTGCCTTTGAACTCCCCTGTATAATTCCAAGAAATACCCATGATGACAATCAAACTCTGCTCTTTGGTAATATCCTAAATAGGTCAGGTGGAATGGGGAGCAAAAGCCTTCTGTCTGTTATATTCCCTTTATTAATTACCGGGGAAATAAAAACACTGGAGTTGCATCACCTTGTTTGTGCTCTGAGACCTGGGGCCGCCTGCGCACGTTCCTGTGGCTGCTTAAGATGGCACAGAGCAGCGGGCAGCTGCCTGACCCTACCCCTTTCCCCAGAGAAGTGGCACAGCTTCTCTAGCAGGGAATACAATCAGAATAACCAAATTCCAGTCCTTGTGTTTGACATAGCTGGACTTGTTGGTTGTTTGTTGTTGTTTTTCCTGACCTCTTCCCTGCCTCCCTCCCCTTGCCTGCACAGCAGATCCAGTCGTGACCCGTTGCCGTCCATCCATCGGTGTGCAAAAGTATGAAAAAGTGGCTGTTTCTGGGAAGAAAGGGAGGAAGGGAGGTGGGAGCTGCTATGGCTGGTGGGGAAGAGGTAGTTCGAGGAAATTAAAGGATGGGACCAGTCTTTTCAGCTCCCCAGGCTGTGAAACATCCCAGTTTGGCAATATGAAATACTGTAACAGCTCTTGTACATTAAACAAAATCTGGTGGTGCTGCAAGTCCAGTCCTGAAGAACAAGTTGTGGCATTTTTATAGCAGAGGTCATGCCTTGAAGTACAGGGAGTTCATAGTTGGTTTCCCAGGGTATGTGCTAATTTATTTATCTCTCCATGTCCAACAATCTTGGCTAATCCAGGAATCCCAGAGTGTGAATGTGAGACTGTCGGTAGTTTCCTGGTCTCCAGGAGGGACAGGCTGCTTTCACAGACATGAACTTGACTTAAGCAGCAAGGTGGGGCTTCCCATGTAATCATGTCCGTTGGCTTTCATGTTTTGGGAAGGTTGGTCCAGTGTATGGACAGACAAAACACAAGAAAAAAATGATGCTTACCTACTTTGGTTTTGTTAAAGTGTTTTAGGGGAACAGCTGGAAAATACCATATAAGCATTCAGTGTCCTTCTTGAAGAAAAGCACTAAAAAAACCCATAAGCAGGCCCTCCCTGAAAGCAGGCAATAAGTGCAGCTAGACGGAGAAGGACGTTATAATGAGCAGCCCCACTGTGTGGGTATGGCAGCGCCGCTGGGAACAGCCTCCTCTGGGGAGAATGGATAGACCTGATGTGTCAGGAGTGTCCTGCCTTCACCTCTCCTTCTTGCAGCTCTCCAGGCTTTGAAAAACCTTTGCTAACAAACACCCGTCTCCAAAACTAACATCTTGACAGAGGAGGGGGAAAAAACCTGAAAAGAATCATGTCGCTACGAGAGCGAGTTGACGGGGGGGGAGGAGAGGGAAGAGATCAGACCCAGCGTGCAGCCTTCTCAAAACACTGTTGTTTTTTTCTCACTGCTGTCCTGCAAACTTCTTTTTCTTCCTACCTGTCTCCAAAATGTAGCCTTTTTCAAAGTTAATAGCTGCCTTCAAAAGCTTCTTAAGTATTGCAGGAGCAGCTTTGGCACTTGATTTCACATCTCCAGTGCAATTTGAAATCCAGGGGTTTATTTAAATTTGAGATTGAAGTTCAGATCTTTGGTGGGAGGGAGAGGCCTTTTAATGGAGGTAGAAATACAGGAGCGAGACTGAATCTGTCCTGACAGACTTCTGCCTGCTACTGAAGGGCGAGGGTACTGTGGTATCTTTGACAAAAGGAGACTTAAAAAAACAAACAAACAAACAAAACCACACACAAAACCCCAGCACTGGTGAGGTTAGAGCTACCTCCTAGCCTACACTCAAGAGTGTTAGGAATCACAGAATGGTTTGGGTTGGAACGGACCTTCTAGTTCCAACCCCCCTGCCATGGGTAGGGACACCCTCCGCTAGACTGGGTTGCCCAGCACTCCATGGGTTTGAATGTGTGGGCTTTGTAGGTTATGTTGAACTTTGAAACATGGCCCTTGATTAATTCTGTTATTTCCAAATGGCACAGTAAACATGGGCAGTGCCTCATGGTTTAGAAGCTTGTACAGCATGAGGAAGGTTTAAAGATTAGTCAGTTCAAGCCTTCTTGAGTTTACTTAGTATAGGTTGGCTCTCTGCAAATGTGTAAAACGGTTTCAGTCTCACAGATACTGCGGTTGAAGGGTTGTTGCTTTAGTTTCAAAACAAACTTTTTTTTTTTTTTTTACGGTGTAGGACTTCTGAAGCTAGGGAGAGAAGAACTAAAAATGCCTTTTTATTCAGACAGCAGTTTCTCTGAGTCTAATGAACAATAGAGGTAAAGAAAAGGGTGACCTGACAAAATAAATTGGAAGCTAATTTTGGAGAGCAAAAGCCTCAGAAAATTGAAATTCTGAAATGTATGCAGCTTCTAACTGTAATCATTCACTGGGTATAATACATTAACGTAGGCTTACTGATTTCATTTCCTTAAAAAAAAAAAAGAAAAAAAAAAAGAAAAAAAAAAAAACCTCCTTTAAAA